>ML274639.1:0-47416 GCA_005239495.1 Nicotiana undulata | reverse complement strand
CCCCCCCCCCCCCCCCTCCCCCCACACCTAGTTAATGCACTCAATTATTTAAATATATACGTGAAAAAGAACATGAGAATAAGACGTCATACTAATATTGGACTTCTAGTTATTTCGCACCTATGTAATTTTTTCAAAAGAAAAAAACTTTTAATAAACCGTGTACTCTCTATTCCAATTTATGTGACATTTACGTTTCAAAATTTAAACTTCTTAATTTTGATCATACATTTTGACATAAAAGTTTCAGTTTTTTTAAAATATTATAATTAAAAATGGCATAAAAAGTACTATAAATCACAATAATTAATAATTTAAAATATTAAAAAAAAAAATACGATACATATTCCGTTTGACTCTCCTGAATACCTTCAAAAAAGTCTTACATTAAAAAATACCTGAGGCTTGAGGAAAACGCGTAAGTGGACAGTGGTATGTGAAAAGCGAGACGACATTCAAAGTCGTTATTCAAACTTCAACTTCTTGCATTTTTTAATTCTACACTACACCATACATAACTCATAATCCAACACCCAAATCACTCACATTTATTTCCTTCTTTTTTCTCCTTTTTTTTTTCTTCCCTTCTCCTCATTCCCCTATACAAATTGTTCCTCATTTTCCTATTTCATTTCTTGAGTTCTAACCCAACTCATTTTTCTCAATTCCTGAGGTTTTTTCCATTCAGAAAAAAAAAAACTATTTTAAAGAAATTTTTAGCAGTATTAGTGATGACAAAATTCATTCTTTTTATTTTGTTGTTTATATTCTTGTTTTCCTCTGGTTTTGTTGCCTGTGGAGGATTTTACAGTTTCCAAAAGCTGAATTCTAGTGTTTCAGGTATTGAATTCCCTAACCATCCAAGCTTTAATGCTGTTTCTTCTTCAGCTGACTCAGATTGCAACTATGGAGTTTCTCAAAAATCAACAACTCATTCAATAGATGGAGAAAATGAAGAAGTTTCTATTTTTGGAAACCCAAAAAAAGAAGCTGTAAAGTTTAACTTAAGACACAGATCAGCTGGTAAAAAAATTGAGGCTAAAGATTCAGTCTTTGAGTCAAGAGCAAGAGATTTAAGCAGAATTCAGACACTGCATACAAGAATTGTTGAGAAGAAAAATCAGAATTACAATTCAAGACTTGAGAAAAATGATAAAAAACATAAGCCTGTGATTGCTCCGGCAGCCGCCTCGCCGGAATCTTATGAACTTTCCGGCAAGCTAATGGCAACATTGGAGTCAGGTGTGAGTCTTGGCTCTGGTGAGTATTTTATGGATGTGTTTGTTGGTACACCACGTAAGCATTTTTCTTTAATTCTTGATACTGGTAGTGATCTTAATTGGATTCAATGTGTTCCTTGTTTTGATTGTTTTGAACAAAATGGACCTCATTATAATCCTAAAGATTCTACTTCATTTAGAAATATAAGTTGTCATGATCCAAAATGTCAATTTGTTACATCCCCCGATCCTCCTCAGCTTTGTAAATCTGAGAATCAAACTTGTCCTTATTACTATTGGTATGGTGATAGTTCTAATACTACTGGCGATTTCGCGCTAGAGACGTTTACTGTTAACCTCACGACGACGAGTGGGAGTGAATTTAGGGAAGTGGAAAATGTGATGTTTGGTTGTGGTCATTGGAATAGAGGATTGTTTCATGGTGCTGCTGGTTTGTTAGGATTAGGGCGAGGGCCGCTTTCGTTTGCTTCTCAGCTTCAATCTTTATATGGTCATTCATTTTCGTATTGTCTTGTTGATAGGAATAGTAATTCTAGTGTTAGTAGTAAACTGATTTTTGGTGAAGATAAGGATCTTTTGAAACATCCAGAGTTGAATTTTACTTCATTAGTTGGAGGCAAGGAAGTGGAAACTTTCTACTATGTGCAGATAAAATCTGTCATAGTTGGAGGAGAGGAACTGAATATACCCGAGGAGACGTGGAATTTGTCACCAGAAGGTCTTGGTGGTGCAATCATTGATTCAGGTACCACGTTGAGTTATTTCGCAGATCCTGCTTATGAGATTATAAAAGAGGCATTTGTCAATAAGGTTAAGGACTATCCTGTTGTACAAGACTTTCCTATTCTGAATCCGTGTTACAATGTGTCTGGTGTGAAGAACATGGAATTTCCCTCGTTTGGAATCGTGTTTGGTGATGGAGCTGTATGGAATTTTCCAGTGGAGAACTACTTCATCAAACTCGAACCAGAAGATATCGTTTGTTTGGCTGTTTTAGGGACTCCTCGATCTGCTTTGTCGATAATTGGAAACTATCAACAGCAGAATTTTCACATCTTATATGACACCAAGAGGTCCAGACTGGGATATGCACCAACAAAATGTGCTGATTCTTGAAATTTTATGTACAGTATTTTTGAGGTGGAAGTTGGGAAAATTGTGTTCATTATTTCCTGAACTTAGAACAGTTCATATACATTGTAGGTTATACATTAATTTTTTCCCCCTTAGTTGTTTTTTAACTGTAGATGATTTTATGTTGCTTGACAGAAACTGGCAACTATGTAAGAAAAGTGTAATAGGAGGTCTTCTCACATAATGAAAGTATGAATCATTGCTTTTTAAAGTTCAGTTCATTCTTAATCTTCTCTGTACATTGTTTCTAACAATATTTCTGGTTGTAATGTTTTAATCCATGAACGAAACCTTGGCGTAACTGGTAAAGTTGCCGGTTCGAGCCGTGGAAATAACCTTTTGCAGAAATGTGGGATAGGCTGCGTACAATGGACTCTCGTGGTCCGGCCTTCCCCGAACCCCACGCATAACGAGAGCTTAGTGAACCGGGCTAGTAATTCTGTAAAGTTGTTGTCATGTGACTAGGAGGTCACGGATTTGAGCCGTGGAAACAGCCTCTTGCAGAAATGCAGGATAATTTGCGTATAATAGATTCTTGTGGTCCGGCCCTTCCTCGAACCCCGCGCATAGCTAGAGCTTAGTGCACCGGACTGTCCTTTAGTATTTTAATCTGTATGCACTATGATTTGAAATCAAGAAATTTAATTTAACCATGTATTTTGACATTCAATCTCCTCAACCATACAGAGTCAATAATCATGTGAAACACATCATATCTCTTTGGTGGATCATTTATGACAAAATGCCTCTGCACTTGTCTCACGCCCTCTACCATTTTTTCATATCTTTCCTCAGAAATTCCTAGTAAAATATTTTTCAAGTTTGGCAATTCACTCACTGAAACTTGAACCGAGAACTTATCCCAATCAAGAACATCACTAAAGGGCAGCACATAATTTTGTGAGATCAAAACTGGAACACAGTTTGCATAAATAGCCTCTACAACTCTTGGACTTGCAACTTCATAACCACTAGGACATAGGCAAAATTTGCTACTCTTCATCATTTCATCATAAGATAATTCTGGTGGAATTTTGCTGTAAACTCTTATATCTTCATCTTTTTCTTCCCAGTGTTGAAAAAGTATAGGCCGAATTCGACCGTGTGATCGTCCTGCAAAGAACCCTAGGATTGTCTTGTTTGATTTGGGCAATGCTTCAACAAGTCCATTAATGTTCCCTGTTAGAAGATTAATCTCTGGAAGTGCTACATCTTTTCTTGGATTAAAGAACTCAGATGTATTTGCATTGCATAATACTCGTATCGAAGTGAAATACATTTGATGCACGTACCATATAGCTCGAGGCCCCTACAAACGTACAAAACTATATATAATGTCTCGCCATACCATGTATAAGAAGTACAATCAGACCTCTCTATAATAGTCATTTTTATGATAAAATTTTACAATAACAGCCAAGTTTTCTTTGGAGCTGATTTTTTGATCATGTTATGTTATATTATATGTCCGGACAAATTATGCTATTATAGAGAGGGTTGACTGTATAAACTTTTCAAATTCAATAACTTACTTACCCAATCATGGCATGAAAGCATAAAATGATCAGCTCCAAGGCTTCTATTCCAGTATGGGTATTTCATCGATACAGTACGAACATAATCACGAACAATGCGTTCCAAGACGGCCTTATCGCGAATGATTGGATCAAACAGGTGCTCAAGGATCATAACAACACTAAAGGGAAGGAAATAGACATGAGCCTTTTCAGGATTAAGAGTAGGAAAATGGTTGTTTGCTTCCATTAGGTTAATGAACATGCCTTCCATTGAGTATATGTTCTTGCAAGGACCATAGTGAAATAGAGGAGGTTCTCCTTCCTCGTACACAAATATCTTGAATAATCTCTCCATTAGCAAATAACTCCTGCATTACTTGGGCAGAAGCTAGTAATTTTGAGTAAACAGTGATGAACATACTGGCTGAAAATGGAAACAGTGAATCCGACTGGTTATTTATGTAAAGATTCCGAAATGAATAGAATACAATGTGTTCTGGGCCAACACATTGGACTCTCATGCTAATAAAGGGAGGTCTGAAAAGGATTATTATCACTTTTAGCCCGCGCCAGAAACTAATTACATTTGACAGCCGAAAAGTGTATAAAACTAGTATATATACAAAAAGATATACAAAAATTGTACATTCTTCCGGCTATTATTTTTACCGCGGCTATACAGTGTCATTTTTCTGGTAGGTCTCTTTGTTGGGCCTATACCCAACATGTGTATGGCCTGCCCCAAAAAAAAGGGATTATTACACAAATAGTCGACTGAATTTAGTGTTTACTTTTTATAGTGATATACATTAATTATACACTTATATAGTTGGGTGAGCGACTATTTAAATTAATTATATCTTAAAAATCCTAGGAATGAAACTTATACTGAAGTGAAATGCAATGACGTTTTAACTATGATTTTTTATTTCTCACTTTTGACTTTAAATTTTGAATGGAATGGACCCATGAATGGTAAAAGTAGAGAAGGTTCAAAGAGCAAGAATTTGGTGAACTTGAAACTTTACACTTAAAAGACGCAGTGGCGGAGCAACCTTATAGGAATGTGAGTTAAAGGACATTCCTTCGAGTGGCCCCTATAAGTTTTTGGAGTCGGATGGAACGAAAGCGCATATAGGAAACGAAACTCAGACCAATGGTGCCATATAAGATAAGTATTTGTTGATTGGGTAAAGATTTCGAGATTAGAATTGAGTGAGGGCAGCGGTTCCTCCATAATAGCTATGAAAAGGGAAAATGGAATTTCACCACGAAAGGTAAGGAAGAACTGTGGTTCAACTCCACAACGTGGTTAGAGCAACACCACAAGCCAATCAACCAACAAACAGATACACTTCACAGAAAGAAGAGATAAAATCGGAAAAAATACACAGTATAGCTAGATAAAAAATAAATTATATGTATATATACTACCTATTTATTCCCCTTAATTTCCAGGTATGTTTACTTTCATATATTTTGACATCCGTTAACGAAAATTCTGACTCCGCCACCGCTAAGACGTGTGTAAAATCTTTTTGCTGCTACAAGTTTAAAATTATGGTGATATATATACTAATTTCCTACAACGTAATCTTCTCTTACGTGTAAAAAATAACAAAGGTAAAAACTGCGGAAGTAAAGGGAGAAAGAAAATAAATATGAACCCATTTTCTTAATCCTAGATCCCAGGCTAGTTAAACAAACTTAAAACAGAATTAGTGGGATTAAAGTCAAGGACTAAGCCAATTTCGTAATTGATCATTTTAGTTGGAAGACAAGTACCAAGATATAGACCTAGATTCGAGCACTATAGTCGGATTGTCGGAGAGTACATTTGTTTGCATGAGGTTAGACAAGAACCTAGTTTTCGGCATGTTCAATCTATGTCTTTGGATTGGAAATGTCACTATTCTTTTCGAAAATTCTTGATCATTGTGGTCGAGAGGTCAAGGGGCATCGAAATTTTGAAATCAGCAAAGTTTTACTACTGACTCATACGGTTCATTTTTACTTGTTCACTATACTAAGAGCTAGAGGCGGGCTTACATGATAGGCAGCGAGGTCACCGGCACCCGAATTCTGGGTCTCGTAATTATAGAATCCTGGGTCCGCCTCTGCTACTTTGGCTTAAAAATCACTTAAAATAAGCCTATTCAAACGAGCTCTAAAAATACACTTCATTTTTACTTGTACAATTTAGCAAATCAGGGAAAAGTCAATTGTTTATTCTTATATTATTTTTATCAGTAATTATTCATTCCCCAAATCAATTTTCAAGATTTTTTTCCTACCCTAGAGTAGAGAGATTGTTTCCAATAGAAATTCGGCATCCTTCCCTCCAAGAACTCCCCACCTTACTCTTGGGGTGACTCGAACTCACAACCTCTTAGTTGAAAGTGGAGGGTACTTACCATCGGAGCAACCCACCTTGTCTTATGCTTCAACTGTGCGAGACATATTTAATATCACAAGATTTAAAAGGTTTTTTTTTGGTATGTTGCGGAGTTAGGATTTACACCATCCCGTCCGCAATAAATGACCAATTTGCTTTTGGCATGCCCATTAAGAAAACACTAAATTTTATACAAAAATATCTGGTATGATTAAACTACCCCTAATTAAATATTTAATGTGAGGAGTATAGTGCTCGAATCTAGGGATACGTACATAAGAGTTATTTTTCAAAACAAATTAAATTATTTCTTGATTATATAAATGGACACTTATTTTGGACCAAAATGAAAAAGCAAATTGGTCACTTATGTGGACCGAAGGGAGTAGTTTATCGGTTCAAAATTCTAAACGTTTTAAGTTATTCAGTTCTGAATTAATACTCTCTCCGTTCACTTTTACTTGGCGTGTATACTAAAAATAGATTTTCGTTGTTTACTTGTCACTTTACGCATATCAAAAATAGACAAATTTTTTTTCCTGTTATACCCACAATATTTATTACTCCTTTTAAATCATTTCTCAAATCCAATAAATCATGCACTTCATTTATTATTTCTTAAGGGGCGTGAAAGGTCAAAATATGCCAAGTAAAAGTAATCGGAGGAAGTAATTTATATATATATTGAATGAATTTTATAAGACAAATACATGATTCGAACTAAAGCTACTGCATTCAGGCACTCTAGCTCCGCCCCTGATATGCTATATACATCTTCGTAATTTACTTTACATTCTTAAACTACATGTTTAATTAAACTAAGACACATAAAACATAAGGAATGGATAGTATACGAACCTGTGAAAGGCATGGGCGTTCCTGTAAATGATCCCTTGAGGAACATAATCTGCATCTTTATATGGGGACTCATTGCTGCCATTGATGATAAGAGCTTCTCTTATTAAAGCTCTGGCACTAGAAATTAAAGACATGCTTCTATCTTCTCCATATTCTCATCTTTCTTCTTCTTCTTCGCTCTCTTCTCAGCTTTGCTTCTGTTTTCAACTCCTTTATCAGATTCGCCATTGCTCTTTGCATATTTGCATTCTATTTCACACACACACAAAAAAAGTGTTCAAATGAGAATTAAGTTATTACTGTTAGGTCCAAAAAATCAGGTGTCTTGCAGAAGCTAGCGAAACAAACATTGAACAACGATAAATCAAATAATAAAAGAGAAATATATTAAAAGAGACACAGTCATTTCACGTGGTTCGATCAATTGATCTACGTTCATCGCGGAGATAAGCAATCCACTATATAGAAGAGAGTGCAAAATATCGAGAGAATAACATCACGAAAAGGCAAACACAAGTAACACACTATACATCTCCCGTAAAGTTTTCCCCCTAAACACGACTGGCAAACCCATATGCCTACATTGTGAATACTACTAAATGAGTAGCTAGGATCCCAATTTATGAAAGTCCAAACCTTTTCCTACAAGAAAAAGGACTAGTTAATATGGAAGAATTATATTTTCCTTATAGGAAAAAAAACCCAATTATGATAAACATAAAAAAATCAAATATATTAAGAAAATCAGGACAACACCTAATAATTACATGCAACAATTCCACAACACCAACAAACAAAATATATTGTTCTAAAAGAAGAAGTAAATGTAGAAATATTTAGTGTTATTACATTGAAAGTGGGGTAGAGAGCTGTTGTAGGGTTAGGAATGGAAGGTGGCAGAGAAGTTGAAAGCCGGGAAAGCAAAGGGAAAGAAGCGTCATGGTGATTTGTGAGAGACAATAAAGCTATAGCTGAGGAAGTTATAAAATCAAGAAAACCTACGCAATATGGATTTGTGCTGCAAAACTGTCACATCTCTCTCAATTTCATGTTGAGTAGTAATCTGTTGTGAAGCTAAGAAAGACTCTACTGTTGACAGAAATTGTGATTGATACTAGTATATTATATACTGTAGTATATAAGTTGGTGTTATTTATACTTTATAATGCAAAGTCAAAAGATTTATTTGTAGTCCCTCTTTCTTTCTTTACTTCTTTATCTGTTGTGAAAGACAAAATGTCCCTTATTCGTTGTGGAAAGTCTTTTTCTTCACTTTATAATGAATTACTCTTTGTTGGGCTTGTAAAGAGCCAGTAAAAGAGAGTGGTCTCTAATGAGAATGTATGTACATGATAATGCAAATGTATATAGTGTAGTGGAGTAGAAGCTTCTAGAGTTAGTCATGATAATGCAAATGTATCGCAATTGCAAGTCTACGACATTGATTCTGGGAAATTTTGTTTATTTAACGATTCAATTGATAGGTGAATTACAAAATTGAGATTCAACAATGGCGGCAAAGACAGACTTAGACCATAACCATTCACTGTTTCTTCATCCTTCAGACACGACTGGAGCTCCGATAATTTCAATCCAATTGACTCGTTCTGACAACTATATCACCTGGAGTCGAGCGATGGAAATCCATCTACTTGGGAAGAATAAGCTAGGGTTAGTCGATGGGACTCTAAAAAAGGGGGATTTTGATGCAGAATTAGGTCTTCAATGGGATCAATGCAACACTATTGTTTTAGGATGGATCATGAGCTCGATATCGAAGGAATTGATAACCGGGATTGTGTATGCGAAGAATGCTAGAGCTGTTTGGGAAGATCTAAGGGAACGATTTGATAAGGTAAACACTTCGCGAGTATATCAGTTGCACAAAGCGATAGCTACGATTACTCAAGGGACTGATAGTGTATCGGTTTATTTCTCAAAACTGCGTAATCTCTGGGATGAGTTTGATAACATGGTTCCACCTCCGTGTGATTGTGCGAAGTCTAAAATTTTTATTGAATTCATGCAAAAACAGAAGATATTGCAATTTTTGATGGGATTGAATGAAACCTATGAACAAGTTAGAAGTCAGATCTTGATGACTAGCCCTACACCAAGCATCAATGAGGCATATTCAATGTTGGTTGAATGAGAAAGCCAAAGATTAGTGGCTAATATCATGGGAATAGGGGATGCTAATGAACATGCAACTCTTTTAGTTGGTAAAGGTGATATGTATCAGAACTAAACCTGTCAAACGGTCCGGTTTGACCCGGAACCGGACCGTCCTGGTATGAAGGGGGCTGGGTGGGGCTGGGTAGGCGGGGTAGAGGGGGTTGGTCCGTTCGTGGTTTGGGTACCGGTTAACCGGACCGGTCAAATTCGGTCAAAGTGAACATTACACTTACCGGGTTAACCGGTCCGGCCTAGACCGGTTACAACGGTAATTGTTTTTAATAATTAGGGCCCACTTATCCGTTGGCAACTGTCACCTTGGCAGGGAGCTGTTGCCCAACGGCTGATTTGCACAAATGGCCATTTTTGGCCTTTTTTAAATAAAAATTAACACTTTTTTAATTTACAAATTTAACTTTTTGTAAAACTATAAATGCACCCCCACCTCTTCTTTATTTATTCACTCATCTCTCGTTTCTCAATCTCAATTTCTCTCATTCAAGTTAAATCATGCCCCGTGATTCTAGAGTGCGCTCATATGTTTGGGAACACTTTGAGGTGATAGAAGAAAATAAAGAAGTTTACAAAGTAAAGTGCATGAATTGTGGTATAATCATAAATCTTCGTCCAAAGTGGACGGGCACAGGCTCTTTAAGGACGCATATGAAGATTTGTCTTGAGCGTCCACCAGAAATTCGTTTGATTAATTGATTTGAGACAATTTGTGTTATTTTAATATTATTAGACGTATTAAGCATTTGTGCTTAATGTTTTAGTTTGTTATTTTAATATTATTAGATGTATAAGTGCAAGTTTGAACTTTAATTTGAAGTATTAATGTAAACTTTAATTTGCAAGTTTGAAGTTTTGAACTTGCAAATTATAAGTAAATTCTTAATGATGTATACAAATATAAGAATTTTAAAGTCTTTGCATCCTTTATTCAAACACTATTTTTATAAGTTCGTTTTGTTTGTTTATATTTTACGATAGTAATAACAAATACAAATACAAATACAAAAAAAATTACTGTAACCCGGCTCAGTAAACCCATAACCCATACGGTTTAGTTTTTACTCGGATTAACCCGAACCCCTTAAACCCGTTAAACCTGTTAAGTCACAACCCGGAACTGGCCCCGTTTCTTACCCGTACGGTTCAAAATTTCCCAACCCTGCCTGGCCTGGCCCACTGGTTAACACCCTTAATCAGAACTACCCTAGGCCAAAGAGGAACTGGAGTGTGCAGTGTGATTATTGTAAGATAAAGGGCCATACGAAGAAGGATGTTACAAAACTATTGGGTATCCTGCAGGTTTCAAAGGAAAAAAGAAGATGACCAATGCGTATAATGCTTATGCTGAGAACAATCACCCAAATGTAATTGCTGGAAATGCAGGAGGCATTCATCAACCTGAGGCAGTTAACAAAGGAGAAATAGCTAGAGCACCACAACTGACTACATAACAATATGATCAGATCATGACGATGCTAAGTCTAAATGTCAATCGAGAGACACAACAGGAAAACATAGCTAACATGGCAGGTAATGCTTATTCAGTTCTTGTTGATATAGAAAAAGTAGACTGGATATTAGACACAAGAGCAACCAATCACATGGTTGCTGATATAAGACTGTTAAGCAATATTAAAGCAGTTAATACTAAAGGCACTAAGAAGGTCAATCTGCCAAATGGGGAAGTGGTTCAGATGACACATATTGGGAATGCAGAGTCATAAGAACATGAGAAATCAAGGATATACTATTTCTACCTGTTTTCCATTATAATCTTGTCAGTATCTAAAGTGACAAGGGATCTCAAATGTCTAGTTGCATTCTACGCTGACTTATGTCTATTCTAGGACCTCTTCAGTGGGGATATGAAGGGGATTGGTAGAGAGAGAGATGGACTCTATCTACTGGCACAAACAAATAAAGCAGCTGGAGTAGAATCAAAGGTAGTCACAAAAGGATTAAATGCACATGGAAATAAAGATGAAGTAATGATGTGGCACAAAAGGCTAGGGCATGCATCAGGAAGAGCTATGGTAAAGTTGTTAGGCTACAACTTAGAGATATGCAAGTCTGTAATAGATAGATGTGATGTATGTCCATTAGCCAAACATCACAGATTGCCTTTTTCTTTAAGTACTAATATAGCAAATAAGGTGTTTCAATTGTTGCATTTGGATGTATGGGGACCATATAATACACCAACATTTGATGGAAATAAGTACTTCTTAACGATAATAGATGACTATTATCGTGTGACATGGATTTTTTTGTTGAAATTCAAATCAGATGTCATCATAGTACTTAAAGGCTTTCTTAAAATGATATCAACTCAGTTCAGTGCAATGGTTCAGACTGTAAGGTCTGATAATGGAGGGGAGTTTGTAAACTTGGGGATGCAAAAGTTGTTTAAGTCCTTAGGAATCATACATCAAAGAACCCGTGCTTACACACCCCAACAAAATGGGGTAGCAGAGAGAAAGCACATGCACCTTCTTGAGGTTGCCAGGTCAATCAAATTTCAAGATCACATTCCTATCATCTTTTGGGGACACTGTATTCTAGCTGCAGCTTATGTGATCAATAGACTGCCATCAGTATCTCTTGAAGGCAAATCCCCATATGAGGTGTTCTTTCACAAAAAAACCTTCTATAAATCACTTGAAGACTTTGGGATGTTTGTGTTTTGCTGCTGCCTTGCCAAGGGGAGATAAGTTTGCCAGCATAGCAATTAAAGCAGTGTTTATGGGGTACTCTAATGTAAGCAAAGGTTACATCCTATATGATCCGGAGAAACATCAATTTTTTTTAACAGAGATGTCATTTTTAGGGAGGACACATTCCATTCCAGCCGGAAGATGGACAAATGAGCCAAGCAATGGATTATTTCCTTGTAGATGACAATGACCACCTGCCATAAGGAGGTTCAATACCAGCATGTCCACCTGTATTAGGATCCACACCAGGAAGTATTTCTGCAGTTGATCCAGTGATAATGTCAAAAACAAAGCATGTCCCTACTCTTTCTGAGGATAATTCAACCTTGGGGGGGGAGGGGGGTTGATGAGAATGAAGTCTTGCAACTTACACATATATCTGCAGAGCCAGCTGATCCTAATGAAGCAATACATGACACTTATGATGTTGATGAGTCAGTGATGCCAGCTGCTAATGTTGAACATGCACATGGTCTACCATCCACAAGCAATATTGAAAATGCAGTTCCCCTTAGAAGATCTCAAAAAGGTTCCAAAGAACCTGTGTGGATGACAGACAATATCACTCAGAAGCCATCCATCAATACAATCTTATACCCTATTGAGAGTGTTATCAACTATGATAAACTGTCTTCATCTCATTACACCTACCTGGGAGCTTTCTTAGCCATTACAAAACCTCAAAAATTCCAACAAGCATCTCAAGATAAGAGATGGGTTGAAGCTATGCAGAATAAAATCCAAGCTCTTCAGGAGAAAAACACTTGGGAACTGTTCAACTACCACCAGGAAAGAGACTTATAGGGTGCAAATGGGTCTACAAAGTGAAACTTAAGGCAGATGGTCAGATAGAGAGGTTCAAAGCTAGGCTGGTGGATAAAGGATACAACCAAAGGGAGGGGTTAGACTATAATGAGACTTTCTCCCCAGTGGTTAAAATAGCTATTGTCAGAACTATTTTTTCACTTGGTGTTGTGCAAAATTGGTTAATCATCAGCTAGATGTATATAATGCCGTCCTCCAAGGGGACCTTACTGATGAAGTCTATATGGATCTCCCACAGGGTTTTACAAGTCAGGGGGAGCAAGGCATGGTTTGCAGACTTGTAAAATCCCTCTATGGCCTTAAGCAAGCTAGTAGACAATGGAACCTCAAGTTAACAGAAGCACTTCTGCAATTTGGATTTCACCAAAGTAGCCTAGATCACTCCTTGTTTATCAAAACGCAAGGGTCAAATATTGTAGTAATCCTAATCTATGTGGATGACATGCTAGTAGCAGGTAATAGTCTGCACTTGATTGAAGACACCAAAAACTCTTTACACCAAGCATTCAAGATCAAAGACTTGGGAGAGTTGAAATTCTTTCTTGGAATGGAATTTAGCAGATCAAAGAAGGGAATAATGATCAACCAAAGGAAATATGATTTGGAGATAACTTATGAGTTAGGGCTCACAGGTGCTAAGCCATCATGGACTCCTCTAGAGCCAAATGCAAAGCTAATTGTACCAGAACTTGATAAATTTACAAAGGTTGAGAATGATACATTACTGAATGATTGTGGAAGATATCAAAGGCTCATTGGAAAGTTATTATATCTGACCTTAACTAGGACATATATAGCATTCTCAGTACAAACACTTAGTCAGTTCTTGCAGAGTCCTAAGAAGTCTCACTGGGATACAACACTGAGAGTGGTACGATATATTAAAAGAGAACCTAGAATGGGAATTCTGTTAAGTAGCAGCAACATCAACAAATTGAGTGTACAATGTGATGCTGATTGGGCTTCATGTCTCAATACAAGGAAGTCAGTGTCAGGTTTCATAGTGAAATATGGAAGCTCTTTGATTTCATAGAAATCGAAGAAACAAAGCACAATGTCAAGAAGTTCAGCTGAAGCAGAGTATAGAAGCATGGCAAGTGCAGTATAATAAGTAGTATGGTTGACAACACTGCTGAAGGAGCTGGGGACAAACATAGAGTTGCCAATTGAGGTATACAGTGATAGCAGAGCTGCTTTGCAAATTGCATCCAACCCAGTATTTCATGAGAGAACGAAGCATATAGAAATGGATTGTCACTTTAGTAGACAAAAGATTCAAGAAGGCTTGATAAAGACATAACATGTGGGAGCAAGAGATCAAGAAGCTGACATTCTAACAAAATTATTAGGAAGGCAACAACATGAATATCTTGTAGGCAAGCTAGGCGTGCTGAACATTTTTGCACCACCTAGCTTGAGGGAGAGTATTGAGAATGTATGTACATGATAATGCAAATGTATAGAGTGTAGTGGAGTAGAAGCTTCGAGAGTTAGTCATGCAATTAGGAAGTTAGTTTAAGAAGTTAGTTAGTCAACTAACTCTATATATATGTAAATGCAATGTACAGTTTCAGTCAATGAAAGAATATCCCTCATTTTCTCTTACAATATTTCTCCCTCTAGATTCTCTATTCTAAGACCATCTCTGCCGAATTGGTTTTCACTATTATCTCCCAAAATCCACAGTCTCGCGCGCATGAGAAGTTGGTCCTAAAGGCAAAATGGGCCGATTTGATACATGAGGTCTAATCCAAATTTGGTTTTGCTAAAATAATTATTTTGTGCAAATTTCAAACTTCGAGCCACGAGTGCACGTGTTTGGAGGTGCTGTGGAACCTGGACTACGATCTCTCTTAACAATATGAACCTAGTCAGGCCGAAATCGCTTCAAGGACACAATATTTTTCGTTAAGTTGTTCTTCTTTCCGTTTGGTTCCTTGTCAATATTATCTATTATTTTTCCTACAATATATTCATATGGCGGAAATCCAAGGTTGTCAGCATGTTATTAGCAACCTTGTAATTAAATACTTATGCCTTTGCAGTTTTCATTCCTCCCAAGAGTGAAACTAAGGTCAACTGGTCAAGTCTCTTTTATTCAAAAGACTTTAATTATCTTCTACGCACAAAGTAAATATACATTTGCGTACAGTGTAATGAGTTTTTACATATTATAAATTAACTACATGTATTAATCAGTGGAATTAGTATTGTACGGGGTCGTTTGGTTTGAATACTGTTTAATCAAAGAATTAGATCCTTTGACCAAAGCTATTTTTAGGATGAACGCGGGTTACTGATAATCAAGAAAATATTGTTAAATAAAGAAGAATAAGTAAAAGGCAATAGTATGATGCTTAGAAAGTAAAATGTATTGTATTCGAAGTTCAGATGATGTTTACAAGTTATATTCCCCTCCTTTATATAGAGAATTTCTTAATATAACGTCTACTTCTTGCAATGATCGTCCATTAATGACTAATTATTACATTAATGGGGCGTTACAAAGGATAACTGTAACTGTAACTGTTGTGTGAAATTTACATAACGTATGAGTCATTAATTGAGGACCCCTGAATCTGCCCGTATCTCTGTCTGGAATTATTCTGACAGTGTCTCTTTCCTTTCTCAATCAGGTTGAGTTTCCCGTGGCTGATTACCTCGTAAGTTTATTGATCCGCGACTCTTTGTTCCGTGCCTCTTTATAGAATCATATACAGCTGCCGCATTTTCCTTGGTCCACGTAGCCGGCTGAGTTTTCACGAATCACCTTACGTGTGAAACTCTTTTTTACCAATACAGATAGTCCCCCCACTTACCATTTATTTATCGATTAATATTTGGTAAGTGGATACGCATTTATGGCGGGAATATTTTGCCTCCGCTTTTCCTTGAAACATTGTATCCTTCTCTGAACATAGAAGTCGTTTGTCACTTCCATTTAATGCTCAAACCACGTGTCCCTTCCGGATTGGTTCTGCACTTACTCGGCGCCTTTTAGGGCTTTTTGCGGCTGCGCCAGTCACGAAGTGACACCTTCAATTATGACTTTTCATCATTGTTTTTTCCCATGTTTGACGGTTGTCCTCAAGTATAAATACCTCTCTTATTTTCTTTACTTCCACGAAACACTTTCCAGCTTGTCTCTTTTACTTGTAAAGAACTTCTTCTTGCCTTCGTAAACATGTCTTCTTCAAATCAACCCAAAAGAGTGATAGACGTTGAGAGGTTAACACCTTCTTATGCTCCGACTAGGAGTCGGAGGGGTGGTAGACTAAGGAATCTAGGATCCACTCCTTCGAGAGGCTTTTCTTCTTCTCAGATTGTCTCCCCTCCTTCTGCTTGGTCTTTAGTTTCACCAAGAGCTAGGACTTCTAAGTCTTTGTCTAGAGGTAGGGAACATCACGAACACCTTCGTGAACCTCTAGTTGACGAAATCATTCCCGCTGAGTTTGTCTTTACTAGGGACAATCAAGTCCTCGTAGATCAGTCTTCTTCCCTTGATAGTGTTGAGAGGTATCACACTCTTATTACTGAAGGTCAGATTTCCCTTGTTCATAGGGAATGTTTTTGGAGGTATGATTTCCCTGTATATATTCCGAATAACAATCAAAGAATAACGTCTTATAAGACGAGATATTCTTTTGTTTATACGTACACTTTTACTTTAGGATTTAGACCTCTCATTGATCCAGCCATAATCAAATTATGTCGTTTCTTCAATATTTGCTTAGGGCAAATTGGTCCGCTTGTATGGCGAGTTGTCGCGTGTCTTAGGAGTTTAGCTACTTTTGCCTCGGTTCCCTTTACTTTTAACCATCTTATTCATCTCTATTCTCCTGCCTTATTCCGGCAAGGGGTTTTTACTCTGGCTGCCAGGAGTAAAAGAGTATTGGTAACCCCTGGAGATGATAAGGACAGAGGTTGGTACCTCCGGTATGTCATTGTTCCCACTGCTGGTTTAGTGGGTGAGCAAAATATTCCCTTCCCTGAGAAGTGGAATCGTGCACATGAGTATATTTTAGCTCACATTTGTTACTTTTCTTCTTTATACTTGAAGTGTTTTATTAACACCGTATCTGTTTCTTCTTCCTTCAGCAATCGTGAGTACTGTTGAGAATGTCTCCGGTATCCGTGATTGGGTAGAAAAATTATTGTTTGTTGCTCCCCTAGAAGAAAGATCCTGGAAGTACTTATCTGGGAAGTACGGTTGGCAAGTAAAGACCCACGGTAAGTGAAGCTTTTGTTTCCGCTTCTTTCCTTACTCGAGCCTCTTTTTTTCTTTGTTGTTTAACTTTTTTCCTTTTGAAAAGATTCTCCGCTTGTGGGGTGTCTGCTGCATCCATTTCGAAGATTTCTTTGACTCAGGCTCAAGAGATTATTGCTAGTTCTTCTTCCTCAAAGAGGAAAGTTGGGGAGTCTCGATCTTTGGAAGAAGAAGAAGAGGGCAATTTGGTGCACATGTCACGAAGAAGGAGGGTGATTTTAGACGATGAGTCTACACCCGTGGTTGTTCCTTCCGTGCCTGAAGTCAGACCCTCTACTTCTGAAGACACTTCACTCCCTTCTGTACATGAATCTATGGATCACTTGTTCCGCGAAGGATTTGTCCCCGCTATTGATGAAGTTCCCTTGGCTGTCCTTACTGCTTCTTTTAGAGAGACTACTTCATCTGCCCCTAGAACTTCCTCGACTCCCTTGGCTATTACAGCTCCCGCCGTTGCTTTGCCCGTGGCTTCCCCGACTCCTCATTCCTCCGTGCCTGCTGCTTCTTCACCTCTGCCTGCTTTCGTGCCTTCCGTTAGGGAAGTAGGGTCTTCCGGCAGGGAGATACGGCTAGTCCTAATAGAGGTTCTGGCTGAGGGAAGCCTCTTCAAGAAATCAGGCCAACCCGAAGTGTGGTTGAAGCCTTTGATTGGCCCGACATAGAAGATAAAGCTTGATAGCCATAGCGCCCTTACATGGGCTAATGAAGTCGTCCATTCTTCTTTGAAGGTAAAAATGTGTTTCCTCTTATTTCGTTTTTGTACATGAAATCTATCGTATCTAATTGGTTTTCTTTTTTTGTAGACCAATATTATAGGCATTGAGCTTATGAAAAGGATTTCTAACACGGATTACGAGTTAAAGGAGTGGCATGCTGAAGCAGGGAATTGGAAGGGACAGTATGATAACTTAAGGATCGACATGGATACCTTAGAATAAGAAAAGAATACCTTGAAGCGACAGATAAGAATCATGTCAGCAGAACTAGCAGTGGAGAAAGCTTCTTCCAATCAGGTTGATAAGGACAAAAGCATTCTCGAGTCTTCATTTACTGAGCAGTTGTCCCGTGCCTCTAAGAAAGTTAGGAACTTGAAAGACTTGCTGGGGCAGAAGGAGGAATACTCAAGCGAGCTTGTGCAATCACTCACCCGGACTCAGGAGGATCTTCGTAATGCTTTAGACAGAGTCCAATCTCTGGAGGAGTCGATTGTACCTTTGAGGGATGCCCATGAAGCTGCTGAAGCGGAGAAGGACGGGCTAAGAGCTGAGCTTTTAGTATGGTCGAGAGATTATGAAGATCTCGAAGAGGCGGCTGATGTCGATGTGAGCTAAGAATACATGAATTCTCGCCTTGACACATTGATGGAAATGAGTCAAGAGGGTTTCGACCTTAGTGCTGAAATAGCTAAGACTAAGGAAACCATGGAGAAGGCTCAAAAAGGTCATAACCTCTCTTCACCCGATGGTGAAATTCCCGTTGCTCATGCCTCTTCGTCCCAAGTTGTTCCCGTTCCTCCTACCAGTGAAGAAGTCAATCCTCCTCCTCAAGAAGATTAAAGTGTTGGTTCACCCTTTTTTTTAAAATTTGATTGGTGGTTACCCCCAGCTCCATCGGGGGTAAATTTGAATCTTTTTAAAGTCCCCAACTGACAACTTAGGGGAACCTTAATGTATAAATTATATGCGGATATGTACTAGTTAATACTTAGTTCTTACTTAGCCGCTCTTTTTTGAATATATGCAAGTTATCACTTTTTTGTGTTTTGAGCTTCTGTTTCACTCTTATGTCTTTTGCATGTGTTTGATTTTTGAAGTTTTTGTTTTACCTCTGAATTTTTTGCATGAAGAGGACGAAATCACTCGTACCTTTTCGTAGTAGGCACGATGTTATATATAAAATGTGAGTCTTTTTTGTAGTAGGCTTCGTTTATGAAAGAGGGCCCTTTTTTTATTGACACTTAATGAAGAAGACGTCTCAACTTCATAATGGTGTAATAATGCAATAGAGTGATAGGAAATTTTCACATGTTTAAGAATGTTTCTGAGGAAAGTTTTTGTTTGAACTTCCACGATATTTTATATGTGTTTTGATTATCGTCTAAATCTCATGTTGCAACTGTTTTTATTTAACAGATTTTATATACACTTGTATTTCGTAATTGTTTTTCATAAGTAACAGTTTTTTTCGAGTTAATACAAGGGAACAACTGTTTTTCATTAGTAACAGTTTTTTATAAAGATTGGGGTTTTTACCTGTAACTGTTTTTGTTAACAACAGTTTTTAATAAGTATGAGGGGAATGCTTTTTCATCCGTAACTGTTTTATTTGATAACAATTTTCTGAACAAATACAAGGATTTTGATCTTTCACCGCAACTGTTTTATTTGATAACAATTTTCTATATGAGTACAAAGATTTTCGTAACTGTTTTAAATCACAACAGTTTTTGAATGAGTACAATGATGATGATCTTTTACTCCTAACTGTTTTTGTTACAACACTTTTGAATAAGTACAAAGATGTGCATTTCTTCCTCGTGGCTAATATTTTGCCCTTCAACCTGAACATGTTCGAAGGTTTTTTTGAGTTAGGCTTTGTATTTGAGTCTCTGGCTCTTTTGATTCTGCTCGTATCACTTGACTTGTTGTGTAGATGGATCTTCAGGCTCGAGCTTTGACTTTCTGATAGTCTTCTTTGTTTCGTCTTAGCCTTCCATACTGTATAGTTCCCCAAGTGTTCGAGTTTTGAAGAATGAAATCTCGAGCACTTTACTATTCCTTCCTTGTGGTCCTTTTCTTGAAAAGGAAAAACGTGCGGGACTCGAAGGTATATAGTTTTTTTTAGATGATGACTGCTTAACCCATCACCAGATGACGATATTAGACCTGCAAAGACGCGAGGAAATAACTGAAATACAATGAATAGACCCATCACCAGGTCTAAACTAGTATACAATGAATAGTTTACTGAATAATTGTTTATTGTATAAAAGAAAATACAGACAAAGGTTCTCAATAAACAGGTTAATCGAAACCTTTGTGCATACAGTTTAATAGGCTTTGTTTAAAGGAAAATCTTTTTTTATTCTTTAATTTTGGTCCAAAGTTTTAAGGGATGAAGTGATTTGCTTCGTATAAAATTATAAATCGAAACTTTCCTTTAATTAGGGATCAAAATTATCTGGTAGTTATTGTTCTTTTGACTAAATGGGTATGTAGGGTAATTATTGATGGGTATTGCATGTAATTTCATAATTGAAGTATATTGTGTTAGAGGGTTTTAAAAGTAGGTATACGGTGTAAAGTTTCCTATTTTAAATGGGCAGAAAATGTCAATTAACCCATTAAAGGGTGGGGCTTTGGCATCTATACCCGCTTTTTGCGTCACGTTTTAACTTATACCTGCTTTGCAAAAAAAATTACAAGTGTATCCACTTTTCGCATAAACTTCAGGCATACGGGCCTGAAGTAGCAAAGGCAATCACACAAAACTTTAGCATTCTAGACTTTTTCAAAAACTTCAGCAGAAGTGCTGAAGTTATTTAGTTTATTTGTAATAACTTCAGCACTAAATAACCTGAAGTTTTGTCCTGGATTAATTAGGTCATAAAGTTTTTTCAAAAATTTCAGCAGAAGATGCTGAAGTTATTTAGTTCGTTTTCAAAAACTTCAGCAGAAGATGTTGTTTCGTTTTCAAAAACTTCAGCAGAAGATGCTGAAATTATTAAGTTCATTTGTAAAAATTTCAGCACTAAATAAGTTGAAGTTTTGCTTTGGATTCATTAGTTTTGTAAAAAAAGCTTTTTCAAAAACTTCAGCCGAAGATGCTGAAGTTATTAAGTTCATTTGTAAAAATTTCAGCACCAGATAAGCTGAAGTTTTGTCCTAGATTCATTAGTTTTGCAATAAAGTTTTTTCAAAAACTTCAGCAGAAGATGCTGAAGTTATTTAGTTCATTTGTAAAAATTACAGCACTAAATAAGCTGAAGTTTTGCACAGGTATCAAGAAGGCGGTGCCTGAAGTTGTAAAAATTAGAGTATAGGTTAAATAATTTTAAAAATATGGGTATAGGTTAAATGGAGGCGACCAAATAGGGCGCCCCGCGCAATTTTTACTTAAAGGGTAGGTATAAAAAGTTATAGTTTTGGTATAAAAAATTTAATATCCATTAATACTTTGTTTGATTAGCAAACTTGGTATAAGTTATACCCGAATTAAAATTAATATCAGGATAATTCATACTTTGTAAAGCGTAGAATAATTAGTGTCGAAATAACTTATATCTTCTTGTTAAAAATTATGCAACTGTCATTTTTAATATAATATACCAAATAATAGATAAAAAATAATATCAACATAACTAATTTCATCATAATTTATTTTAGTATAATTAATTCCGGCATAAACCGTATTCAAAGTTCAAACCAAACAACCCCTTCGGCGTTAGTGGACAAAGCCCAAGGGCATAAAACGACAAAACAAAGCCCCCGGTGATGTGCGTGAGTGCTGAGTGAAGTGTCACCGGTTTGTCACGCTATCCAACTTCCTCCACGCGGGAATCTCACTTTCAAGGTAGTTAACTTCCGCCACGTGGCAAATCTGCCACCTTCTTCTGCCACGTTATGGCTCCACCCCTCATAACGGCTCTGTTTTCTCTTTTTCTCTTTTGTCCTCTTTCACCATTTTTTTCTTCCTTTTTCTTTGCATCTCATACTTTTTCTCTTTATTCCTTAAAAATTTGTATTAATTTCACATTTGGTTCTTGAATTTAATCGTGTTTTCAACTTCATATAAGCATCAGTAAGGAGAAGCTTTTTAATTAGCAAATCATTAATTTTAATATCATGGAAGTACCAGTAGGGTTCTTGGCTAAGCTTTGGAGCTTTATATCATTTCTTCCTTTCTTCTTCTTGCTCTTCCTCCTTGGCCTTCTCAAAGGTGTACTCTATATACTTTAGAGTATTTCTTTATCAACCCCTTTTCTTTAATTTTTTTTTAACCCCTAAATTTTTGCATGATCATGTAATAAATTGTCTCATACACCCTTGGTTTGAACAATTGTAAGACATAATTATACTAAATTTTTACATATCACAAAGTAGTAGTAAGTGGAGTGTACTAAATTTTTAGATATTACAAAGTAGTGGTTTGTGCTGTATATTTGATTTGAACTTGCGTGGTACTTATGAATATTAATTTTTTTTAGAGCATTGGCACTTTACTCAAAGTTACTGTTTTGTTTGTTTTGGTCATGTTAACACACTTTTAAAGTTGGAGTGATCTGGCTGGATAGAGCTTTTGGTTAAGGAAAATGAGACAGAGAGAATGTTTGTAAGAGAATATTAAATTGTTGGGCATTAAATGTTGTTCTGGATATTGACAAGTTTGATATTTGTCTGGACAGGATTAGTAATTGGTCCTATTGTCACAGTTATAATAGCAGTTGGGAATTCAGCAGTTGTAATTGGACTATGGCCTGCACATTTTATCTGGACTTACTACTGTGTGACAAAGTATGTGTTTTCTTGCCTTGAGTCTTTTTCTTATTGTTTATCATAGTACATAATGCAACATATTGAAGGTGATCCGTGGAGCAACGGTCAGAGTTGTCTCATGTGGCCTATAGGTCACTGATTCGAGTCGTGGAATCAGCCAACGCTTCCATCAGGCAGCCTTGCCTGCATCACCCTCCATTGGGGGTGCGGGCCTTCTCTGGACCTGTGTGAATGCGGGATCCTTGTGCACTGGGCTGCCCTTTAGAATGCAACATATTGTGTATGTATCTGATATAGTATTGTGTTGTTTCTTAAGTGTTATTTGATCCACATTTCAGAACAAAAAAGCTTGGATGGGTTTTGAAGATTGCATTACTGGTTTCATTGCCATTTCCTCTTATTCTTTGGCCCATAGTAGCCATTATTGGGAGTCTTCTAGGTGGGATAGGGTACGGTTTTTTCGCCCCGTTGATCGCAACTTTTGAGGCTATTGGAGAAAATATCACATTGAAGATCTTCCACTGCTTTATGGTGAGTCTCAATATCCACTCAAACTCTGTTTACTGTTTATCTAATACTAGTAAGGAGACGAAAAACTTTTCTCCCGTTGTCGGACAAGACATCGTTCCTTGTTGTTAAGGTGCTACTGTCATTTCATTTTTGAGCTTTTGTTCCGGTTTCATAATCGTACATGCTTTTCTGGCTACTTGATTGGCAAATGTAAATTTCTAGGTCATATGTTGGTAAAATTTGAACTGTTTAGTTAGTTTTCTTCTGGATATTGGTCCCTGCTCAAGTAGCCTGCATTTCTTGAATCTGCCTTCATAACATCCAAGTGTTCTGAGTAGTGTGAGTACTTTTCTTGCCGGTTATGAATTGTTCAAGCTGATCAACAACTACTTTGTTTTTTCCTCTTAAAATGGATGGGCGAAAAGGTTCTTGCTTATAACTTTCATTCGTCTTGCTTTTGCAGTCGTTTCCTATTTCATTATGATTTTTGTCAAGTTTGTTATGATTGGCTTTATATGGCCTATTTTGTTGGTGGCCACTTATTTCTATGCTATAGAGTAGTGCTCATGTTAAAAGATTCAAACATTTCTTGCTCTTCAATAGAATAATATGTGCATGAAGTCTACTGATAAAAAAAAACATATATATACATTACGTTATGCGCTTGTGTCTGTAATCTATAAGCTATACAGGGTATGGTAGTTTTACTATGAACGTTCATGCTAGTTCCATCCGTTTGTTCTGATGTAATTGTGAATTTTACATGCCAATGACTATAGTTTATAAAATTGTTAGGATGGTTGTATTTCCACTGTGAATGTTTCTGCATGATCCTTTTGCCCGTTCAACTGTAATCGTGTATTTTACATGCCAAAGATTATAGTTGATAAAATTATCAGGATGGTTGTATTTCCACTCTTAAAGGGAGCTGCACAGTAGTACGGGATTTTACAGACTTTTGCTTCCACTCTTACTTTTCTTACATGGACGAGCTTTCTGAGGAAATGGATCCAGACGAGAAACCAATGGAAGTGAAGTGAGTGATATCCGATATCCTCTTTTCCATAGCATTGTCCAGAGACTGTAAATTACAGAGTACTATATTTTCATTCATGTTGTGTCATAGGTTGTCAAAGCTGCCGAGTTGCGTTTTGGTTTCTCTGCTTGCAATTCCAGTGGATGTGCCCTTTATTACAGCACTTGCTCTTTGGAAGAGCCCGTTCATGCTGTTTAGGGGTTGGAAGAGGCTACTAGAAGACTTAATTGGAAGGGAAGGCCCATTTTTGGAGACGGTTTGTGTTCCTTT
This sequence comes from Nicotiana undulata, assembly GCA_005239495.1. Taxonomy (NCBI): domain Eukaryota; kingdom Viridiplantae; phylum Streptophyta; class Magnoliopsida; order Solanales; family Solanaceae; genus Nicotiana; species Nicotiana undulata. The sequence continues at coordinate 22,964 of ML274639.1, read as the reverse complement.
TGCTGGTCTTGCGATCCTTTTGTGGCCTTTAGCTGTTGCTGGATCCGTGGTAGCGTCTTTCTTTTCAAGTTTTGCTCTTGCGCTTTACAGTGGGGTCGTAGTCCATCAGGTCAATGCTCTCTCCTTCCTCTCTTTCGTCCATTAAAATAAATTATCTATCACGTGAGACGGCTTTGAAGTTTGAGAGGCCCTATGTCTTGTTTAGCACGTCGTTTGATTATTACTGAAGTGACACGAGTTTTGCTAGGAAGACTCATTTCGCATGGGACTTGCATACATCCTAGCAGCCGTTTCCATATTTGATGAATACACAAACGACCTACTTGACATGAGGGAAGGGTCATGCTTCATGAGGTATTGCCTGTATACTACAGTCGGTCGCTTTTAGTTCATTACATTGGTCCTGTATACTACAGTCGGTCGCTTTTAGTTCATTACATTGGTCCGAAAGAAACCAACCCATTAATCCATGATATGAAATAACTTGATGATGTTGATTTTCTGATTCTTTCCGGCAGCCAGGCCTCAATATCGAAGAAATATGAGCTCATCTGGAGGCCTTGAGAGTAAGAACTCAATTGAGCAGAAGATTGAAAGAGAAGGATCACGCAGCTTGAAGATTATTTCGCATGGATCAAGAACCCTAAAACAGACAATCCAACAATATACGCCCATGCAGGTACAAAAACCCATATGTAAAAATCAGTTGCGGCTTAATTTTTGTTTCATTTGTCGAACCTTAATGTAAGTCTGTGGCAGGTATGGGGTTGGCTCTTTAAATCCTGTGAGGTTAATGGCAGAATACTCCTACGTGAAGGCTTGATAGATGTGAAAGATATTGAGGAATGTATCGTCAAGGGGGACTGTAAGAAGCTAGGCATCAAATTACCTGCATGGTCGATTCTACAATGTCTGCTTATATCTGCAAAATCCGATTCGCCAGGCCTGCTAATCTGTACGTTTTTTCACGAGCTTGCCTTTTATCTTCCTCCTCTTTCATGTATGCTTTACTTTTAAGGAAGAAATTATGTCTTTTATGCTATATACAGCTGATGAAGTGGAATTGACAAAGTCTAACTGGCCAAAGGATAAAGTTTTCGAGTGGTTTCTTGGACCGCTCTTAGTCATGAAGGAGCAAATAAAGAAACTACAATTGCGAGAAGATGAAGAAATTAGCCTGAGGACGTTGGTAATGGGGTGCAAAAATGAAAGACCAGAGGAATGGGATAACACTGGATTTCCATCCACTGATATTGTGAGGAGAGCACAATTGCAAGCTGTAATTAGGAGGTAAGTCTATATTTATGAAACGCTTTACGAACTTGTTATATTTTGCAATTATAATATTATTACTTTCGCTTCAGCTCTCCAATGTGCATTCCGGCCAAAGACCATAGTGTCTGTTTGCATGTGTAACATATACAAACTAACCTATTTAACTTCCTAATAATCTTTTCTTTTCCGAAGGGGAGTCTTGGCATAACTGGCTGGGAGGTGGCTGTGAGGTCACAAGCTCGAGCCGTGGAAACAGGCTCTGCATAAATGCAGTGTGAGGCTGCGTATAATAGACCTTAGTCGTCCGGCCTTTCCTCGGACCCCACACTAGTGCACCGGGCTGCCCCTTTTAATCTTTTCTTTTTCACAAGTCAACCACATATCTTACAATCACTCCAACTGTCCTCATGCGAGAATCACTCACACTGTCCTCTTAATCGGAATTCTAATATTCTCTTGAAATCTAGAGCGAGAATTGAACTATGTTTTACGAATGAATAGGTTGCAGGGCATTGTTGGTTCATTATCCCGTGTACCAACATTCAGAAGACGCTTCAAGAATTTGGTGAAGGTATTATATTTGGAAGCAATCCAGATCGGTCTTGTGGCTGATAATGATGGTGGAAGTTCTAAAGCTGGAAATAGCAACAGGCGCCAACGTGTAGAGGGGGACCGGAGAAATAAAGATGAGGGGGAAGGAAATGAGGAAAGCAGTCGAGATGGTGATAGTATTGTGTGACTAAGTAGATTATCCTCGTCGTAGGTGCATGCAATCTGTGTAGTAAGCACCTTTAAATGTGTACAATTTGGATATTGAGTTAGCTTCTCTTTCTCGTGTAGAAAACACAGTATTGGCTATATATTGTTTATTGTTATGGCTTAGTGTCTCCTTTAGGAACACTAAAAGATGTTACGACAGAAAACAGATTTATTCTTGATGAATTTCCATTGTAATATAAGCAATGGGGATGTGATTTGCCTCTTTTTTTCCCAACTTCGCGTTGTGCAGTGGAAAAATTGGAAAGCAATTTCTTGAGCCGAGGGTCTTAGGAAATAACCTTTCTACCACACACAGGTAGGGTTAAGGAGGTAATAAAGAGCAGCCTGCTGCATTAAAGTTCCGCTATGCGCGGGATTCGGGGAAAGGCAGGACCACAAGGGTCAATAGTACGCAGTCTTACCTTGTATTCTGCAAGAGGTTATTTTCACGGCTTGAACCCGTGATCTCCTGGTCACATCCGTAACTAAGAAGTGAATGTTCCTTCTTTTCTTTTTGACCAATATCTTGTTAGTTTTTTGTAGGAATGTGTACATTTTGATTTTTGGATGTGATAAGACGTCCGAATTCCGAAACATTAAAGTGCAGTTTTAACTGTTCACAACTAATCAAAGGAAGTGATCAAGTAACCGATATTCATATAGGCAGCTCAGGCAGAGGCAGGCATGCTCATGTGCACTTAAGTTTATAAATTGCATAGTTTGGTGTAAGCAACGAATGCATATAAATATTTACTTTAAAGGGCTCGAACATAAGATAAATTAGTTCTGAGGTAATTTTTGGCGATGAATATATCCACATTCATGTGCACCTTATACCATGCGGTGTCACCGCGAATCACTTAAGAAAATTAAAATATTGAAAATCGCGAATCACTTAAGAAAATTAAAATATTGAAGATGTGTATAGGACACGAATTTTTATTATAGTGTTTTATTCAATTGGCTATTTCTTCAAATTATGACACTGCTTATGTAAAACTCTATTTATGTTAGTAATTTGTTAAGCAGCAATCAGAAGTCTAAAGTCTATTTACAAAAATTAAAATTAGAGGGGGATTCAAATACTTAGTGGCGTTTGGAGTTTGGACATAAGAATTGTAAAATTTCAACAACAAAAAAAATGAATTTCTTTTTCAAGTGAAATGATATTTGAAAATTAGAGTTGTGTTTGGATATGAATATAATTTTAGGTTGTTTTTGAATTTTTGTGAGTGATCTGAAGTTTTTTTTTCAAATTTTCGAGAAATCTTAAAATTCATCTTCAAGTGAAAATTGAAAATTTTATGGCCAAACACCGATTTCGGGTAAAAGTGATTTTTTCGGAAAAAAGTGAAAAAATTCTTATGTCCAAACGGGCTCTTAATACATCATAATATTATAAAATATATTTAGTAAGAATGATGGTAGATTTCACACCCTTTAAAACATTTATCTATTTACACTTTAAATTAAATGAATCTACAATCATAATTCGGAATGAGATGTGACATTATAAGATAAGAATTATGGCAAAAACAGAAATTTATTATGAATAGAATTGTATGTGAAGTGAATGTCTATCATTTAGAGAGTTTGTTATTTTGTGGCTAAATCATTATTCTCCCTATAAATAGAGGGACTTTCCCATTGTAAATGATCTGAAAATTAATAAAAATTATCTTTCTCTCTCTTTTCCATGTAATATTGTTCTTCTTCTTTTATTGTTTCATTTCATGTTATCAGCACGAGACTCTACTATCTCGAGGAGATCTTTTGAGATGATTAAGGTATAACTTTTCTCCTCTTTTAATTATGACTGACATTTTGAAAAGAAAGTTCGTTTCCCTTGAAATTTCGGGCAAGAACTATATGACATGGTGTTGGATGCTGAAATCCATTTAGATGAAATGGGTCTTGGAGACGCCATTAAGATAAAAATAAAGCATCTACCCAAGACTGTGCTAAGACCTTGATTTTCTTGCGCCATCACCTTGATGAAATGTTGAAAATAGAATATGTCACAGTCAGAGATCCACTTGTTTTGTTGGAATGGCTTAAAGGAAAGATATGACAACTTAAAGTTGGTCACTCTTCCACAAGCACAATATGATTGGGCTCATCTGAGGCTCCAAGACTTTAAGTCTGTTTTTGGATACAATTCGGCAATGTTCAAAATTACTTCTAAATTGAAACTCTATGGAGATAGTATAACGGATTATGATATGCTTAAAAAATGTTCACAACGTTTTATGCTTCCAATATGGTCCTGCAACAGCAGTACCGGGAGAAAGGTTTCAAGAAGTATTCGGAGTTGATTCTTTTCTCCTTGTGGTTGAACGAAATAATGACTTGCTCACGAGAAACCACGATAATCGACCCACTGGGTCTACACCATTTCCTGAAGTGGATGAGGTGTATTCCCATTATGCTAAGCGTGGAAAATGTTGTAGCCCTATTCATGGTTGTGACCGTGGAGAAGGAAGAAATTTTTCTGGTGTTAATCATCCCCCAAGATGAAAAAATACCAAAAGTAGAAAGGGAAAGATGAGAAGCCAAATACAAATGGTTCAGAAACTGAATGCTATCGTTGCGATGAAAAAGGACATTGGGCAAATATTTGTCGTACACCAAGAGTCACAACCCAAAATTCTCACCGTCGGGACCGGGATGACTCTAACGTTGAACCCACAAGACAAACCAATGTATTTAATTATATTTAGTAAAAACCTTTATTATTAAGTGAGAACAGGTAAAAATCGACTTTTCCATGAATAAAGACTTAAAAGTAAGAACAGCTAAAAAATAAATACATAACTAAATCCATAAACTTAACGAATTCTCAAACTAGCCAACCTGAATCTTTGGAATCACAATGTCACGGACTATCTAAGACTAATACATAAAAAGGGGCTGAAAGAAATAATACATCTATTTTGAAATGCTAAAACAAAATGGAGAAGTGGAAGGGGACGGCAAGGCCTGCGGACGCCTGCAGGACTACCTCAGTGTCTCCGAGTGGACTGAAGGAAGCCGCCTAGCTCAAAATCCACTAGGTCCTGTACCGGGATCTGCACAACAAAAATTGTGCAGGTGTAGTATCAGTACAACCGACCCATGTACTGAGTAAGTGTCGAGCATAACCTCGGCGAAGTAGTGACGAGGCTAGGACACGACAAATAATACCACTTGTGCAATTTAATAATATATAAAAGAAATAACGGCAGAAAATAAACAGTTAAATACAAAAACGGGGGAAAACATGTTGGGGAAACGAGGTGGCAATAACTGAAATAATGGAACAAAGCAACTGTTTGAATATCGACGTAACAACAGAAATTAACAACACAGAACAACAAGTAAATAGAAACGGCACGGCATGTCCCCTCGTGCTAAAACATCACAAACACGACACGAAATGTCCCCTCGTGCTAAATAACATAAATATGGCACGGAATGTCCCCTCGTGCTAAATAACATAAACATGGCACGGAATGTCCCATCGTGTTAAATACATCAGGAACAACAGTTTGGCAAGGAAAAACAGCAATAAGAAACCATAAACGCAAAGGAACAATCAACAGGAATAATACCGTCCCGGCAAGGGACACAACTCTAACCAATCCTACACAAGTGTATAATTTAACAAAATATTTCCCAACCGATCAAATACTCAACAGTATTCACAAACAAGAATTTCCATCAATTGAATAACTCCCAAATTAATATTAAATCCATAACACAATAAACCTCAATGAAAATCACATAATTACTCATATTTGACTCACGGGCATGCTTGACCACAACATATAGGTACTCGTCACCTCACCTATACATTGGACATGGAATAAATACGTAGCAAATAAGACTCAATACCTATTCCCTCAAGCTAAGGTTAGGCCAAACACTTATCTCGACTTCCACGGACAAAATCACGCCTCAATCACCGTTTTTCCTTTTGAACTCGACTCCAAATCAATCGTATATAGACATAATTGACTCAATAACATCAACAAATGCTAAGCAATTCAAGTCCAGTGCTTAATTATAGACTTTCTAACATTCTTCCAAAAAATCCAAAAATTGACCCGGGGACCGCTTGGTCAAAACACGATGTTCGGACCAAAACCCCGTTCACCCATTCACACACGAGCCCGAATATATAATTTGCTTTGAAATTCGACCCCAAAATGAGGTCTAATTCCCAATTAATCAAAAAAAGCCCTAACTTGTAACGACCCGGTCTGTCGTTATGTAGAACCTGCATTATAATTACTGTTATTGACTTTTCATAGGTTGGTTATACTGATATTGATGTGTTAGAGTTGGTAGGCTTGAAATCGGAATGGTTGTAGTGAGAGTTTAGTCACTTAGTCTTTAAAAATAGCCTTAAAGTTGGAAAAGTCAACTGAGAGTTGACTTATTGGTAAACGACCTCGAAATACGGATTGTAAGGCTCGGATAGCTGCGTTAGGTAATTTGGGACTTATGAGCGTGATCGGAATATTTTTGGGATGTCCTGTGTAGAATTAGGCTTGAATTGGCGAAAGTTTTTTTGGCGATTTCCGGTCGGCAGTGGAAAATAGGATATCGGGGTCGGAATGGAATTCCGACAGTTGGAACAGGTTCGTAATGGTATTTTGGATATGTCTGCAAAATTTCATGTTAATCGGAGTTTTTTTGGATAGATTCGGCATCATTGGTGGATTTTAGAAATTTCAAAGTTCTTAGGCTTGAATTCGACGTGATTTTGGTGTTAGGAGGTTATATTTAGTGTTTTGAGAGTGCAACTAAGTTTGAATGATCATATGTGATGTGTTGGTACGTTTGGTTGGGGTCCTGAGGGGCTCGGGATTGATTTCGGATGGTTAACCGAAGTTTTGAACTTGGTAAAATGCAGCTCCAGCTGTTGGTGCTGGTGTAACCGCACCTGCGAAAGTTTGACCGCAAGTGCGGGCCCGCAGGAGCGAGCAAAGCTCCACAGATGCGGATTTTGGGAGGCTCAATAGAGGATCGCAGGTGCGGAGGCCGAGATTTTGTGGGTTCTCTGCAGGTGCGGACCTGGGACCGCAGGTGCGGGTCCGCAGGTGCGCCTAAGTGGCCGCAGGTGCGGAACTATTGTTCAGAAAGTATATAAGCAAGCCTTTGCGAATTTTAACTCTTTTTCCACCATTGTTGTACGGGGTTCGAGGTTTTTGAGGGATTTTGAAGAGGGAAACGTTGGTGCATCATTGAGGTAAGCTTTTAGGACTTAATAACTTGATTATAGGTGATTAAGGAACATAATTTCAGTGTTTAATTCATGAAAATCAGTAGAAAAAGGTGGGGTTAGGGCTTGAGATTATGAGACATTTAGGGGTCGATTTGAGGGGTCAAACGAACTCCGATTTTAGCGTTATTTATATGTACGGACTCGTGAGATGACGAAGAACATTTTGGTATAAAATTTTCTGACTTCCGATACGTGGGACCGGGGGTCGAGTTTTCACCGATTTCGGGTTTTGTGCTTAAAATTGGTATTTTTCAATTGGAATTCACTCCTTAAGCATAATTTGATGATAAAAATCTGAACTTGGTAGATTTGGAGCATTCAGGAGTTGATTCGAGAGGCAAGCGTATTGCGGAATAGTTTTGGGCTAGTTTGAGGTAAGTAATGTCTTTAAATGCTGTCCTAAGGGTATGAAACACCGGACTCTGCACCCTTTCACGGGTTTTGCAATGCAAAGGTTGGAACTTTGGAAATATATTCCCTATTTAGGCAACTATTGAGTTGCGAAATCGATTTTTAAGCTTATGCTTAATAGTATTGATATATATTTGATATGTTTTAGGGTTGTAAGCCATGTATGAGGCTTAGTGCTGATTTTTTTACCCCCTGAGGGATGATTTTACTATTTTCCTCACTGATATGTTATGATTTTCACTCAGTCGTTTCTTGATAAATTGTTTTGACACTCAGAGTATTTTTATACTATTTATTGAAAATGAAACACTATTTTTGGGTCAAGAACCCGATATATTTATGGCCTGAAGGGCATGCATGTTGAGAGTGTCTGGCTGAGTGAGGTTGCGGGCCATTATTATGAGGATGTTGTGATATGAGAGAGGCTGCGGGCCAATATTGTGTGTGATTTATGCCATGTTGTGGCTTGTTATAGTGCTTGGGCTGTAGGAGCCCCTCCGAAGTCTGTACACACCCCCAGTGAGCGCAGGTACCTACTGAGTGATGCCCGCGGGGCTGATATTGAGTGATTGTGAGGTTGCCTGATGGGCTGATATTGAGTGATTGTGAGGTTGCCTGATGGGCTGATATTGAGTGATTGTGAGGTTGCCTGATGAGCTAATATTGAGTGATTGTGAGGTTGTCTGATGGGCTGATACTAAGTGATTGTGAGGTTGCCTGATGGGCTGATATTGAGTGACTGTGAGGTTGCCTGATGGGCTGATACTGAGGGAAATTGTTACGAGAAATTATTTTGACCCGAGGGGCAGATTTATGATAATTTTACTGAGTTTTTTTTTACTACGATTCACTTCGTTTTCCAAACTGATTTTTACTGAGAGTTTTACTGAGATATATTGAAATTATACTTGTTTCAAAGGATTTCTGGAAATTGGTTTTTGAACTTATGTATTTGATGAATACTTATGGTGACTTGGTGATTTACTGTTTTGTGAATTGGTGTATACGTGCTGTGTGTTTCGTATTTCTCAGACTAAAATTTATTTTCATTACTACTGAGTTGGCTTACTCATCATTACTCTGTGCACCTCTGTGTGCAGATACGGGTACTGGTTCGGAGCAGTAGTCATCCGAGTTTCATTCATCATCAGCTTTGGGATTTTGAGGTAGCTGTCCAACGTCCGCAACTTCTCCATTTCCCCTCCTTATTTAGTATTAATATATTATTCCTAGACTTTGTCTATGACAATAGCAGAGTTAGTTTATTTCGTAGATGCTCATGACATATTGACTATCTTGGGGACGGTTGTAGACTGTTAGCTTGATTGTTTTGTTTAAATATTTCGAAATTTATTGAGCGATAGCGAAGCCAAGCCGTCGTCTATAGGCGAAGGGGAGAAAGCCCGAAGAAGGCCTATGCTACAGTAAGAAATGCGTATTATGAATCGTTGAAAATAAATTGAGATATTTGAAAAGAAAAATGTGAAAGTTATGAGTGTTGGCTAGCCTAGTTCCACGATAGGCGCCATCACGACCAGTTAGGATTTGGGGTCATGAAAAGTTGGTATTAGAGCTTCTAGGTTGCATAGGACTCAACGGTCATGAGTAGGTTCAGTAGAGTCTTGCAGATCGGTAGAGGCTGCAAAACTCTTAGGAAACATCTCTATATTTCTTGAACTCTTTCGTGCCAATTTATTGATTCTTGAAATCTAAACTCATGTTGTTTCATTCTCTCACAGATGGTGAGGACACGCAATACCGATCAGGGTGACCAGACACCAGCCAGACCCACAAGGGGTCGGGGTCGTGGTAGAGGTAGGAGACCAGCCCGCGCAGCAGCCGAGACAGTACCCCGGGATCTCTCTATCGTTCATGATCAGGTTCCTGCCGATGGTGCTCCAGCGGGACAGGCTCAGGCACCAACAGTGCCTATTGTTATTCCGGGTCTTCAGGAGACCCTGGCTCGGATATTGACGGTGTGTTCTAGTTTAGCTCAGGCATTTGCTATGTCCACTAATGCCACTGCAGCTCAGCCCGGGGGAGGCAATCAGACTCCAGCTGCCCGGACACCTGAGCGAGTTGTTCAGGGTATTCAGGCACCGGGGGTAGACCCAGCTCAGCCGGTTGCCCCAGTTTAAGACTATGTGGTTCCAGCTATGCCCGTGTATGAGCAGCGTAGGCTGGAGAGGTTTAGCAGACTTAAGCCTCCGACTTTCAGCGGCACAGAGGGTGAGGATGCCCAAGGTTTTCTGGATAAATGCCAGAGGATATTGCGTACTGCGGGTATTTTGGAGACCAGTGGGGTCTCGTTTGCTACATTTCAGTTTGCGGGTGCTGCTTTTACTTGGTGGGAGTCATTCGAGAGGCGTAGGTCGGTTGGTTTAACATCACTCACCTGGCAGCAGTTCTCCATGATCTTTTTGGAAAAGTATGTTCCTCAGTCCCACAGAGAGGAGCAGCGCAAACAGTTTGAGCAGCTACGCCAAGGAGAGTTATCAGTTACTCAGTATGAGATGAGGTTTTCCGAGTTGGCTAGACATGCTTCTGAGTTTGTCCCTACTGATAGGGAGAGGATTAGGAGATTTGTAGATGGTCTCACTTATCAGCTTCGCATTTTGGTGACTAGAGAAAGAGTGTCTGGAGCTACATTTGAGTAGGTTGTTGACATTGCTCGGGACATTGAGTCGGTTCGTAGGCAGGAGCGTGAGGAGAGGGAGGTCAAGAGGCCTCGGGGATCAGGTAGCTTCAGTGGTGCCCTTTCTAGAAGGCAGTTTCAGCACAGTAGAGGTCGTCCATTTAGACCTCCATAGCCAGTTCGCCCAGCTTACGGTGGTGTATCTTTGGGGAAGGGTCCTCGCAATTATCATCAAGGACGTTCATCTATTAGTTCCCTTCCAACTCAGAGCTCCGCCCGAGCATCATCTTATCAGGGTTCTTTTATGCATGGTTCGTCTGGTGGTTATCATGGTGGTAGTGGTTCTCGTCAGTTTTCATCTCCAGCTCCAGGTAGTTGTTATGAGTGTGGAGAGTTCGGACATGAGTGGAGTCAGTGTCCCCGTCGTCCTAGTAGTTCATCTCAGCAGAGGGTTCAGCCCTCGGCTTCAGCCCCAGTCACTTCACCACCTACTCAGGAAGCTAGGGGAGGTGGTCAGGCAGCTAGAGGCCGCCTTAGAGGGGGAGGTCGAGCAGGTGGAGGCCAGCCACATATTTATGCACTTCCGGCTAGGCCTGATGTTATGGCGTCAGATGCGGTGATTAAAGGTACTATTTCAGTTTTTCACAGTGATGCTTTGGCTTTATTTGAACCTAGTTCCATGTACTCTTATGTTTCGTCGTATTTTTCTCATTTTCTGAACATGCCCCGTGAGTCTTTAGTTACGTATGTTCATGTTTCGACTCCGGTGGGCGATACTATTGTTGTGGACCGTGTGTATAGGTCGTGTCTTATATCTATTGGGGGTCTGGAGACCCGAGTGGACTTGATGTTACTCAGTATGGTTGATTTTGATGTGATTATGGGCATGGATTGGTTATCCCCATGTCATGTGATTCTTGATTGTCACGCTAAGACCGTGACCTTAGTTATGCCCGGAGTTCCGAGAGTTGAGTGGAGAGGGTATATAGAGCATGTACCTAGAAGAGTGATTTCTTATTTAAAGGCTCAGCGTAAGGTTGAGAAAGGGTGTGAATCTTATCTTGCCTTTGTGAGGGATGTTAGTAGTGAGACTCCATCTGTTGATTATGTTCCTGTAGTCCGTGATTTTTCGGATGTGTTCCCTGCAGACCTGCCAGGCATGCCACCTGACAAGGATATTGATTTTGATATTGACCTGGTGCCAGACACTCAGCCTATCTCTATTCCACCTTACCGCATGGCACCAGCGGAGTTGAAAGAACTGAAAGAGCAGATTCATGAACTCTTAGATAAGGGGTTCGTTCGTCCTAGTGTGTCACCTTGGGGTGCACCGGTGTCATTTGTGAAAAAGAAGGATAGATCCATACGTATGTGTATTGATTATAGGCCGTTGAATAAGGTTACGGTGAAGAATCGTTATCTTTTGCCTCGTATTGATGACTTTGATCAGCTTCAGGGAGCTAAGGTGTTCTCCAAGATCGACTTGAGGTCGGGGTATCATCAGTTAAAGATTCGGGATTCTGACATTTCGAAGACTACTTTCAGGACCAAATATGGTCATTACGAATTCCTGGTTATGTCATTTGGGTTGACCAATGCCCCAACCGCGTTCATGCAACTGATGAACAATGTGTTTCAGCCTTACCTTGATTCGTTCGTCATTGTGTTCATTGATGACATCCTGGTTTATTCTCGTAGCCAGGAAGAGCATGCTCAGCCCTTGAGGACTGTGTTACAGAGGTTGAGGGAGGAGAATCTTTATGCAAAATTCTCCAAGTGTGAGTTTTGGCTTGGTTCAGTAGCTTTCTTGGGGCACGTGGTGTCTAGTGAGGGTATTCAGGTTGACCCGAAGAAGATTGAGGCGGTGCAGAGTTGGCCCAGATCGTCCTCAGCTACTGAGATTAGAGGTTTCCTTGGTTTGGCGGGATATTACCGTCGCTTTGTGGAGGGATTCTCTTCTATTGCTAAACCATTGACTAGATTGACCCAGAAGGGTGCTCCATTCATATGGTCCGACGAGTGTGAGGAGAGCTTTTAGAAGCTCAAGTCAGCATTGACCACAGCTCCAATACTAGTTTTGCCTACTGTTTCGGGTTCTTATATAGTCTATTGTGATGCTTCTAGAGTTGGCTTGGGAGCGGTATTGATGCAGGACGGTAGGGTGATTGCCTACGCGTCTAGACAGTTGAAGGTGCACGAGAAGAACTATCCAGTGCACGATCTTGAGTTAGTTGCCATTGTTCATGCCTTAAATATTTGACAGCATTACTTGTGTGGGGTGCAGTGTGAGATTTTCACTGACCATCATAGCTTGCAGTATCTGCTGAGGTAGAAGAGAAGGACTTGAATTTGCGTCAGAGGAGGTGGTTAGAGCTTCTCAAGGACTATGACTTAACTATTTTGTATCACTCGGGGAAGGCCAATGTAGTGGCCGATGCCTTGAGTCGCAGAGCCGAGAGTTTGGGGAGCCTAGCATAACTTTCAGCAGCAGAGCGACCTTTAGCACTTGATGTTCAGGCTTTAGCGGGTCACTTGGTGAGATTGGATTTGTCATACCCTCTGCCGGTATTAGCTAGCATGGCTTCCCGGTCTTCTCTCTATGATCAGATTAAAGTTCGCCAGTATGATGACCGATGCTTGTTAGTTCTTCAGGATAAAGTTCATCGGGGTGATGCCAGGGATGTGACTATTGGTGATGACGGAGTTATGAGGATGTAGGTCCGTATTTGCGTGCCCAATGTGGATGGTATTCGAGAGTTGATATTAGAAGAGGCTCACAGCTCGCGGTATTCTATTCATCCGGGTGCCGCGAAGATGTATCAGGATTTGAGACAGCAGTATTGGTGGAGGCGGATGAAGAGAGATATTGTTGAGTATGTAGCATGGTGTCTCAACTGCCAGCAGGTCAAGTATGAGCACCAGAGACCAGGTGGGTTGCTTCAGAGGTTAGATATTCCGGAGTGGAAGTGGGAGCGGATTACTATGGACTTTGTAGTTGGTCTTCCACGGACTTCAAAGGGTTTTGATGCTATTTGGGTCATTGTGGATAGATTGACCAAGTCCGCGCACTTCATTCCTCTCAGCACTACTTATACTTCAGAGCGGTTAGCTAGTATTTATTAAGGAGATTGTCCGGTTGCATGGAGTTCCAGTTTCTATTATTTCTGACATAGGTACTCAGTTTTGGAGGGCCGTACAGAGAGGCATGGATACTGATTTAGAGTTGAGCACTGCATTTCATCCTCAGACCGACGGGCAGTCGGATCGGACTATTCAGATTTTGGAGGATATGTTACGGGCTTGTGTGATTGATTTTGGTGGTTCATGGGATCAGTTTCTGCCACTAGCGGAGTTTGCATATAATAACAGCTACCAGTCCAGTATTCAGATGGCCCCGTATGAGGCTTTATATGGTAGGAGGTGTAGATCTCCGGTTGGTTGGTTCGAGCCTGGGGAGGCTAGGCTATTGGGAACAGATTTGATTCAGGATGCGTTGGAGAAGGTGAAGTTGATTCAGGAACGACTTCGCACTGTGCAGTCTAGGCAGAAGAGTTATGCGGATCGGAAGGTCCGGGATGTGTCATTTATGGTAGGTGACAAGGTACTGTTGAAGGTATCACCTTTGAAGGGTGTTATGAGGTTCGGGAAGAGAGGAAAGTTGAGTCCTCGGTTTATTGGTCCTTTTGAGGTGCTTCAGAAGGTTGGAGAGGTGGCTTATAGACTTGCTTTGCCGCCCAGTCTATCAAGTGTTCATCCGATATTTCATGTGTCGATGCTCGGGAAATATGTTGGTGACCCGTCTCATGTGTTAGATTTCAACACAGTTCAGCTCGAGGGTGATATGTCATATGAGGTAGAGCTAGTAGCAATTTTGGCTCGCGAGGTCAGAAAGTTGAGGTCCAAGGATATAGCTTCACTAAAAGTACAGTGGAGAGGACAGCCAGTGGAGGAGGCTACCTGGGAGACCGAGCGGGAGATGAAGAGCAGATATCCTCACTTGTTTGAGACTTCAGGTATGTTTCTAGACCCGTTCGAGGATGAACATTTGTTTAAGAGGGGGAGAATGTAACGACCCGGTCTATCATTACGTAGAACTTGCATTATAATTACTGTTATTGACTTTTCATAGGTTGGTTATACTGATATTGATGTGTTAGAGTTGGTGGGCTTGAAATCGGAATGGTTGTAGTGAGAGTTTAGTCACTTAGTCTTTAAAAATAGCCTTAAAGTTGGAAAGGTCAACTAAGAGTTGACTTATTGGTAAACGACCTCGGAATACGGATTGTATGGCTCGGATAGATTAGTTAGGTGATTTGGGACTTATGAGCGTGATCGGAATATTTTTGGTATGTCCTGTGTAGAATTAGGCTTGAATTGGCGAAAGTTTTTTTGGCGATTTCCGGTCGGCAGTGGAAAATAGGATATCGGGGTAGGAAAGAAATTCCGACAGTTGAAACAGGTTCGTAATGTCATTTTGGATATGTCTGCAAAATTTCAGGTTAATCGGAGTTGTTTTGGAAAGATTCGGCATCATTGGTGGATTTTAGAAATTTCAAAGTTCTTAGGCTTGAATCCGACGTGGTTTTGGTGTTAGGAGGTTATATTTAGTGTTTTGAGAGTGCAACTAAGTTTGAATGATCATATGTGATGTGTTGGTACGTTTGGTTGGGGTCCTGAGGGGCTCGGGATTGATTTCGGATGGTTAACAGAAGTTTTGAACTTGGTAAAATGCAGCTCCAGCTGCTGGTGCTGGTGTAACCGCACTTGCGAAAGTTTGACCGCAGGTGCGGGCCCGCAGGAGAGAGCAAAGCTCCGCATATGCAGATTTTGGGAGGCTCAGTAGAGGGTCGCAGGTGCGGGAGGAAGATCGCACCTGCGAAGTCGTAGGTGCGGAGAAGGGAGCGCAGGTGCGGAGGCCGAGATTTTGAGGGTTCTCCGCAGGTGCGGACCTGGGACTGCAGGTGCGGACCTGGGACCGCAGGTGCGGGTCAGCAGGTGCGCTTAAGTGGCCGAAGGTGCGGAACCACTGTTCAGAAAGTATATAAGCAAGCCTTCGCGAATTTTAACCATTTTTCTACCATTGTTGTACGGGTTCCGAGGTTTTTGAGGGATTTTGAAGAGGGAAACGTTGGTTCATCATTTAGTTAAGCTTTTCGGACTTAATAACTTGATTATAGGTGATTAAGGAACATAATCTCAGTTTTTAATTCATGAAAATCAGTAGAAAAATGTGGGGTTAGGGCTTGAGAGTATGAGACCTTTAGGGGTCGATTTGAGAGGTCAAACGAACTCCGATTTTAGAGTTATTTATATGTACGGACTCGTGAGATGACGAAGAACATTTTGGTATAAATGTTTCTAAGTTCCGAGATGCGGGCTCGGGTGTAACGACTCGATCGGTCATTTTGAGCTCTAGCGCGTCGTTCAGCGGTTGGAAGTCATGAACAGATTCATTTCAGGTATTATGACTTGTTCGTATGGTCGGAGTTGAGATTCAGGAAGTTCAGAGTTAGATTGGAAGGAAAATTCTCATTTCGGAAGCCTTAAGTTGGAGAAATTTATTAGGATTGGAATTTTGAGCAAACGGCCTCGGAATCAGGATCGGAAGGTTCCACCAGGTTCATATGATGATTTCGGACTTGGGCGTATGTCCGGATCGGGGTTTGGATAACCCAGGAGCGTTTCAGCGTATATTGTGGAAGTCAGCATTTTAGAAGAAACTTCCTAAGTTTGGGTTGGAAGGCATTTCAGAGATATTGATGTCCGTTTGGGATTCCGAGTCTAGGAATATCTTTGTATGATGATTCTGGAGTTGGGAGAGCGATCGGAAGTGAATTCGGATGTCCGTAGGTTATTTTGAAGTCATTTGGCTAAAGTTAGAAATTTGAAGGTTTTGAAGAATCCGACCAGAAGTGGAAATTTTGATATCGGGGTCGGAATGCGATTCCGGAAGTTGGAGCAGGTCCGTAATGTTGAATATGACTTGTGTGCAAAATTTGGGGTCAATCGGAGGTGATTTGACGGTTTTCGGCATCGAATGTTAAAGTTTGAAATTTCAAGTTCTTAAAGATTTGGATCGGGGAGTGATTCGTCGTTTCGATGTTGTTTGATGTGATTTGAGGCTTCGAGCAAGTCCATGTCATGTTTTGGGACAGGTTGGTGTGATTGGACGGGGTCCCGGGGGCCTCGAGTGGATTCCGGGTGGTTATCGGATCAATATTGGACGATTGAAGAAGTTGAAGATTGTTGTCATCTGGTGTAACCGCACCTGCGAGGCTTTGGCCGCAAGTGCGGCTAAGGGCGCCGCAGGTGCGAGTTTTGGGTTGGAGTTGAGGAGGCCGCAGGTGCGAAGATGGGGACCGCAGAAGTGAGAGATGATGGGTTGAGTCATAACCGCACCTGCGATGGAATTCCCGTAAGTGCGGAGCCGCAGGAGCGGCTATTTGATCGCAGGTGCGAAAAGAGGCCTGGGCAGAATGTTTTAAAGTCGGGTTTTTGTCATTTCTTCTTCAATTTTCATATTGTATGGGCGAGTTTGAGGAGCTTCAAGGAGAGATTTTCGTCAAGGATCATAAGGTAAGTAATTTCTTCACGTTTTTAAGTTAAATACAAGGTTTATGCATGGATTGAACATGAGAAATTGTGGGGAAATTGGGAAATTTTGAAGAAAACCTAGAAATTTGGTTTGGATTTTTACCACGAATTGAGCATGAATATTTGAGTAAATTGTATATTTGAACTAGTAAAGCTATGGGTAGAGTTTATCTTCGAGAAATTTCGGAATCCGGGCACGTGGGCCTGAGGGCATTTTGGTCAATTCACTGAGCGAAGCTGGGAAATTATATAATTTGGATTTGTTACCAATAATAGAGTATATTTTCATTGAATTGTCGTTATTTGGATAGTTTGGGGGCGTTGTGCATCCATTGGAGTCGTTGGAGAGGCTTGGAAGCCGGTTATGAATCTTCGGAGCGAGGTAAGTCTCATTTCTAACTTTGTGAGGGGGAATTGTCCCCCTAGGTGAATTAATCAAGTATGTGCTATTATCTTCGGGGGCTACGTGGTACGAAGTGATGGGAGTCCGTGCGTAGCTACTATTATGCCTTGTCCGGGTAGTCTAGGACCCACTAGCATGCTTTACGTGTTGTACCTACGATCCTGCGATAATATTAAACTGCTAATATAATCGAAATCATAATTGAATATCTGAAGAAGACTAGGGTTCATTTTCCTAATCATCTAGAAAGAGATTTGATCTCCTCTGTGGATAATTGTATACCTGGTAGGGTTGTATTATGAAATGCCATTAAACTTGGCAAATGAGTTTCAAAATAAAGGTTTGAATGCTACATTTCATGTTCCTTTAAGAAGAATTTTACCACTTTCCTGAGAAAAACTGCTTTCTTGATAAAAATACGGATTTATTATGTGGATTTGTGTACATATGAGCACCTGAGTCGCAGGTATGATTCGCGAGCAGGCTAGCCTTATTTATTTGTATGTATAACCGCGTCGCATGATCGATTCGCGAGCGGGGCAGATAGATGAATCTATGGTTCGAGCCGTTCGACCCTCAGTAGTGCACAATTTATTATTGTTGATCCGCGTCGTTCGACCCTCGGCATTGCTTGTGCATGATATTTGTTGTGTAGTTGCTATGATTTTTTCCTTATTACTGGCCTGGAATTTTAAGTTGTCAATTGAAATGACTGAGATTGAGAGTTATTAAATATTTTTGGAAGAAGTTGTTTCTTCCCGTTGATTAAGTTGTTAATTGATTAAATCACCCCTACTGATTAATTGTTATTAATATGACGAAGAATTTAGGTGTTAAATTTGGAAAGAGTTGACATTATTCATTCCTGAACGTAATAAATTGCCTATGATAACCATGTTTAGTGTCACACTTGAATAATCTAAATTGACATATAGCAAGTTTCTAATCTGACCTCACGTCACTATCTCTCTGAGGTTAGGAGGGATACTTACTGAGTATACGTTGTTTTCGTACTCATACTACACTTGTTGTGCATTTTGTTGCACAAGTACCTTCATAGCCCAGTGACTGACTTAGAGACTTGGACAGGTTGCATAATCCGGAGGCGTTCCGCAGCTGACAGAGTCTTCCTCCTATGTATTTGTACTTTATTTTCAGTCCTTGTTCAATTTGTACCTCGGACAAGCTTTGTATGATTGTATAAATCCTTAGAAGTTGCTCATGTACTTGTGTCACTAGGTTCTGGGGATGTGTTGGGATTTATTTCATTAAGTTAAATTGATATTCCTGTTGTATTTAATTAACGAAGATTTATTCATTTGATTATGAAAAGAAATGAAAGGTAACGATTTCGAAGATGATAAAACATGAATGAATTTCAACTTATTAAGGTTTGTCTTGCCTGACTGTGGTGTCCGGTTCCATCACGACCTATGGATTTTTGGTCGTGACAACATGGTATCAGAGCCCTAGGTTCCCCTAGGTTTCACGAGTCATGAGCAAGTCTAGTAGAGTCTTGCGGATCGATACGGAGATGTTTGTACTTATCTTCGAGAGGCTACAGGGCTGTTAGGAGTACTTCCCTTCTTGATCCCTCATCGTGCGATTTGATTCCTTTGAGGCTTATGCCTATGTTTCTTCCTACTCAATCTTACGCGTCGCGAAGCGCTTGTTATGAATCGGGAATTTGAGGAGTTGTAATGGTGCTACAGATGTGGTGCATGAAGTCTTCCGTGCATAGTTATTTGGGATGTTGTTGTTGCCCTGCATGAAGAATGATATGTTGTCTCAGCTCGGTAGCTGTGTTCATTAAGAGCCTGGAAGCTATGCTCAGGTGGTTATGATGCTTACGATTGGTTATCGCGCGATGTGGGTGTGAAGATAGAATGTTTAACCGTATATTGGGGTGATGAATGGTTTGAAGGGAGGTCTTCCCAAGACGTGATCTCGAGATTCAGTATTTTAGTTCCGGCAGAGGAAAGGCATTTGGATTATAAATAGTGAGGCTTTGGATTGATAAAGTAGTAAGACTTTGTGTTTTCAAGTGGGGTGGAGCATTCACCTGTGATGTGATATCGTCGTCTTTGATCGAATAGAATGTGTTAAGCTCGTTGGTGCTATGGTTTCTTCGGTCGCATTGGGTCAGAGTGTGGTTAAACAGTATTGAAGAAGCGACTGTTAGAGGCCGTGGTGTGCGGTGGTTCAAGTATTAAACGAGTATTTCTAATGAAGGTAGCTCGAGGAAGATGATCTTCGGAGAGTTAGAAGTCATGGGGATCTACCAGTTTAAGAGATGCAAAGAATGATATTGAATTGAGACCGCAGTTGAGAAGCATGTGATGAAGGAAGTCACGAGAGACGTGTCAGATGGCGGCTAAATTTCTGAAAGGCCAGGTGGAAGGAACGGAAGTCGGTAGTTTCTTAAAGGAAAGAGTTTAACAGGTGGGAGAGCGGCAGCGTAGCACATGAATTCAGTGGTAAGACAACTGCCTATCTTGAGGGAAAGTTTGAGTGATTTGAGAGTGTAGTGGAAGGTGATTGGGTCCATGAGCTTAAGTTGAATGTGGGTTATTTTCTGGGAGTAGGTTAGCGGTTGTGTAGTTGGCAAGTTTCTGCAAGGAATCACAAGGGCTATTCGATAGGAGGCGGAATGTGTGAATGTTGCTAGAGGGATTGGGTATTTAGGGAGTGCTAATAGGAGAATTCGAAAGGATTGGATGGGTTGGTTGAGCAAGATCATGTTAGCAAAGGAGGGAGAATATCAGCAGGGTATAGGATGGTGCGGGAGTAGCTTCGGGCTAAGTGGGGGAGTCCCACTACCTGCAGTTGGGTTATAGGATTGTGTTCTCATGGGGTTGCGGGTTGTCGGCGTATTGCCAAGTTGTTTCAGCTAAGGGAAAGGAGTAGAATGGTGATTATGCATGGGATTTGATGAATATGTGCACAAGTAGGTCCTATTGGACCAGGGTTAGGCTTCGAAAGGTTCAGGATTTATGCTTAAGGCATATGCAAGTTGTAAGGGTAGTGACTCGGTCACGTACTTCATTGAGAGGATGTTCATGTGCTAGAAGAGCCTTGGATCTGATTGTATTCGGGGCCAGTCAGAGTGGGTGACTCTCAGCAGTGGTCCTAGTAAATTCGAAAGTTAGAGAATGCGGTGTTTAAGGGTTTCAAGCAGCAATATGATTAAGAATCGAGCTTTTGCAGCTTAATTTCTGAGAAAGGGGAATGGTTGGAGCGTTCTATGTTATTTTCGGCATGCAGGATAGTACTGGAGGAGTGAGAGAAATAAACTCCGGGTTGTAGAAAGATTTCCAGGAGGGTATGATACGGGTTGCGGGATTTAGGCAGCATGGTCTCGTGAATCAAGGTCACTCGGGATGAGTGAGGGTTGAGTTTTCTATGAGTTGAAGGAAGTTACTACTATCTCTGAGGCAATTAGGATGATTAAAAGAAGATAGATTGGTTAGCCATGGTTGAAATGGCACATGTACGACGTGATCAGTTCCTTCGGTGTGATTGAGTATGTGTATGGTTGGTGCAGATGTGTGTGGGCATGTCGACCGTCATAATAGATTCCATTGGAAGCATTCAAGTGCTATGGCCTGTCAGGTATAGGCAGATCCCGGAAAGGTTATGGTGGTTCAGACCACTACTTAAGGATTTGCATGTATTATGGTTGTGAGAATCCGCTCATGTGTTCTTATGGTTCTCATGAATTGAGGTAAGTAAAGGTTTCTATGCGATGAAGTGTTCACCCTATTAGCGGTTCAGGAAGTATGATGGAATTCCTATGCTACTCCATATCGGCATGTTGGGTGCAGTAGTCAGGGTGGAGCTGGAAGTAAGAATCGGATTGCAGTTCGGTGTTAACGAGGATGTCATGAGCTTGGAGGATCAAGAACAAGGGATTTGAAAGTCTAGAGTAAGATGGTGTTATCTTTAGTGTCACCTAAGATCGATATTCGGTGAAGGAGGTTTTGTGCCCTGGTCATGGGTTCTTGATGGGTTTTGCAGGGTTAGTATGATCGGTGGTATGGATGTGCAGACTTGTTATATTGTGTGGAAGGTCGTGGGAACGTGACCACGGGAAGATTGTATAAGTGTAACATGTAGTCACCTAAGGGATTGGAAGGATTAGACCAAGTATAAAGGAATGTAATATTGCTTAACTGAGAATTTATGCTTGGAAGGCGTTCGGTTCAGTCGATTGTGGATTGTGGGGTGTCTGTCCCGGATATGATGGTGGTTCTTGTTTATTATGAGAAGGATCGGGGTATTATGGACCCAGGTGAGGCTATTAGCTTAGTGCAGTGCAAGCGGAATTGATTTGAAGTGTGTTTGTAACGACCCGGTCAGTCGTCCCGTAGAATTTGCATTATTATTAGTGTTATTGACTTGTCATAGAATGGTTATTCTGTGATTGATGTGTTAGAGTTGGTAGGCTTGAAATCGGAATGGTTATAATGAGAATTTAATCACTTAGTCTTTAAAAATAGCCTTAGAATGGAAAAAGTCAACTAAGAGTTGACTTATTGGTAAAAGACCTCGAAATGCGGATTTTATAACTCGAATAGCTTCGTTAGGTAATTTGGTACTTAGGAGTGTGTCCGGAATATTTTTGTGACGCCCGGTGTAGAATTAGGCTTGAATTGGCGGAAGTTAGTTTTTGGCAATTTCCGGACAGCAGTGGAAAATAGGCTATCGGGGTCGGAGTGGAATTCCGACAGGTGGAGCAGGTTTGTAATGTCATTTTGTACTTGTCCGCAAAATTTCAGGTCAATCGGAGTTGATTTGGATAGTTTCGGCATCATTGGTGGATTTTAGAAACATCAAAGTTCTTAGGCTTGAATCCGATGTGAATTTGGTGTTTTGATGTTAGTTTTGGTGTTTTGAGAGTGCAACTAAGTTGGAATGATCATATGAGATGTGTTAGTATAATTGGTTGGGGTCCCGAGGGGCTCGGGATCGACTTCGGATGGTTAACGGAATTTAACTTGGCCATTTCAAGAATGTTTCGACGTCGTTTCTTCAAGGATAAGTGGTAAAACACTAAGAAAATGAGCTCCAAATTCAGTTTCGATTGAAGCATTAGATCCGTATCGAAATTTCGGAGCCATAGCAAAAAGAATCGACGAATTTGGACATCGTATGAGAGAGTTATGCACATTTTCGTGACGGGGAAAAACAATTTCCATCGCCAGCGCCCAGGGTAGCGCTGGGCGCCGTGCAGGGCGCCGGGATTTTTTTGCTACTGTAATCAGCGCCACAGGCAGCGCCCGGCGCCACCTGTGGCGCCCAAAACGTAAAACTCTATAAAACGAGGGTTTTTGGCCATTTTTAACAAAAATAGAGTTGGGGGAGCTCGGTGTGGGCGATTTTCTGAGGGGTTTTCACGAATTTGAACGAGGTAAGTGTTCTTTATCTTAAATCCTTTATAGATCATGATTCCCCACTCAATTATGTCGCGAATCCATGAATTTATTGAAGAATAATCGGATTTTTTTTATATCAAATTCTCCAAAAATATAAATTTAAGATTTGAAAGCCAATCAGATGTCAGAATTCGATAATTTTTGTATGGTTGAACTCGTATCGGAACGGGTGTTCGAATTTTT
>ML274635.1:25650-82013 GCA_005239495.1 Nicotiana undulata | reverse complement strand
GTGTGATTTCTACTTGAATTCATGGCCTAAAACGGAAAATCACAAAATCCACAAGAGCCCTAATATCACTACCTAATTCCATGATTTTTGATAATTTAGTAGGGAATTTAACTAGGAATTGATGTTTGAAACTAGTAAAACCATGGAATTTACTTACCTCAATAACAGTGGTGGAAGGTTCCTTACAGAGCTCTTTAAAGACTTGAGGAGGAAGATGAAAATGGAGGAAATAGGCTAAGTACCGTATTTAATAAAACTGCCCAGGTATTCCTTCACTGCGATCGCGACAAGGGCCCTGCGATCGCGGCAGAGGTCCTGCGATCGTGAAGAGAAACTATGCCCGGCCCTGACTTGACACTATGCGATCGCGAGGATGGGGCTGCAATCGCGAAGGCATGGAGTCCAGCCTTCCGCGATCGCGAAGACTGGGATGCGATCGCGAAGGACAAGGGGCCAACCTTCCGCGATCGCGAAGAAAAATCAGAAGCCCAACCAGATTCCTTCTCCGCGATCGCGACCCACCTTCTGCGATCGCGAAGAAGGAAACCAGACAGCAAAAATCTGATTTTTCCAACTTAGCTCCCGGGGGTCCAAAACTCACCCGAGCCCCTCGGGACCCCGTCCAAAAGTACCGACAAGTATGTATTCATGATACGGACTCGCTCGAACTTACGGAACGTGAAAAACAACAATGAAACTCAGAATTCAACCCCAAAACCAAATTGAATCAAGCTTAAGAACTTAAGATTCTAGAATTTATTTCAATGCGCTGAACCGGCCTATACTACTCGGAATGACTTCAAATTTTGCAGACAAGTCATGAATGACATAACTGAACTATTCCCGATCTCAGAATTTCATTCGGACCTCGGTAACATAAAAATACGTTCCAAACCAAATTTTAATTTCTATGAAAATCCTCAAAACTTCATTAACTCTCAATTTCCCATTTTGATCCGAAACCCGTCAAATCAAGCCCGTTTCCTACCAAATTTCACAAATAACTTAAGTAACACATATTGAACCTGTTCCGGGCTCCGGAACCATAATACGGGCCCGGCAGCACATGTTTCACGTCGAGGTTCATTTTCATAAGCCTTTATTATTTTCAGAAAATAATTTTCTTTAAAAATTCATTTCTCGGACTTGGGTCCTCGGAATTTGATTCCGGGCATACGCCCAAGTCCCATATTTTCCTACGGACCTTCCGGGACCTCCAAATCACGGGTCCGGGTCCGTTTACCAACAATGTTGACCAAAGTCAACTTTATTCAATTAATTATCATAAATTCAACTCTTTATCAAGTTTCCACATAAAGGCTTCCCGGCTACGTGCTCGGGCTGCGCACGCACATCGAGGTGAGATTAACGGAGGCTTTCGAGGCCTCGGAACACAGTCATAATTAAGTTTACCTAAGATGACTCTTTTGGGTCATCACACCTTGTGCAAATATGGAGACAGGGCTTAACCTCATGCAAGGTTCGAGACAAGGCTTAGTCCCATGCAAAGAGCTGGGACCAGGCTTAGTCCCATGCAGGTAGAAGACAACGCTTAGCCTAATGAAAATATAGAGGCAGGGCTTAGCTTCATGCAAATAAAAGGCGATGATTAGCCTTGTGCAAATACAGAGGCAGGGCTTAGCCTCATGCAAGATCGAGACAGAGCTTAGTCTCATGCAGAAATTCGGTACAAGGCTTAGTCCCATGCAAATTGAAGGCAGAGCTTAGCCTTATGCTGATAGAGAGGCATGAATTAGCCTCATGCACGGTTTGGGATAGGTCTAGACCCATGCAAATAGAAGGCAGTGTTTAACCTTATGCCGATATGAGGCAGGGCTTAACCTCATGCAAGATTTGGGACAGGGCTTAGTCCCATGCAAATAGAAGGCAATGCTTAGCCTTATGCAGATAGGAGGCAGGGCTTAGCCTCATGCAAGGTTTGGGACAGGGCTTAGTCCCATGCAAATAGAAGGAAATGCTTAGCCTTATGCATATAGGAGGCAGGGCTTAGCCTCGTGCAAGGTCGAGACATAGCTTAGTCTCATGCAAGTAGAAGGCGTGCTTAGCCTTATGCAAGTAGGAGGCAGTGCTTAGCCTCATGCAAGATTTGGGACAGGTCTTAGTCCCATACAAATAGAGCAAATAGCAGATGATAGGAGAGTATTTATTAGCTGGTAGTAGATTCAGTATCCTGGTTGTCATGAAGGTTGTGATTCCGAGGTGTGCATATTCCTTGTTCCTACATTCAAAGAAAAATTGTGAGTTCTGTAGGGGGGGGGTCAGTTCGTGCCTCCGTTTTGCTTGCTTGAATTGCCTTTCTAGGTATGGAGATCCTGTTCAAATCTTTGGGGTAAGCATTTGCTAAACAAATTTATTTCAAAAGCAAGCATGCATAGTTTCATAGACATAGTAAAATATGTCTTTTAGAAATTGGTTTAGATGAACCAGTGACTGTGACATGATCCGAGACACTGCGACCTCTCTTGCTATAGAATTTTGAGGGTCCTCCTCAAAATTCTACCCAGTTAGATGGATAAACATTTCTGACAGTTGTACATGCTGTGATCGGCTGAACTTGCTTCGGAATTTTGAGGGTCCTCCACAAAATTCTGCCCCAGTTTCTGATTATGGGAAAAATAATTTTTTTTATTGAATTGTGACTGAACCCATAGGGCTACCTACGTATCCCCTCTTAAACGGGAATCAAGTCTAGTGTAGTTCAATTTACATCATTTGCGGAAAACATAAATATTTACACATAGTATCACTTGACTGCATCTGAATTGATTAGTTTTGGCCAGACTTCTCCGTCCATTTCTGCAAGTATGAGGGATCCTCTTGTCAATACTCTGTGAACCATGTAAGGACCTTGCCAATGGGAGAGAATTTCCTTTTGGCTTCATCTTGATGCAGAAAGATTTTCTTCAACTCAGTTGTCCCGGTGTAAACTGTCTCAGCTTGACTCTTTTGTTGAAGGCTCTAGACATTCTGTTTTGATAAAGTTGTCCGTGACACACTGCATTCATTCTATTTCCGTGTATGAGGGCTAGCTGCTCACAACGGCTCCTTATCCATTCTGTCTCTCTAAGCTCAACTTTTTGTATGATTCTCAGGGAAGGGATCTCCACTTCGGCAGGAATAACAACTTCAGTACCATAAACCATCAAGTAGGGAGTTGCCCCGGTTGATGTGTGGATTGTGGTACGGTATCCCAGTAAAGCGAATGGTAGCTTCACGTTCCATTGTTTGTGATTTTATACCATCTTTCTCAGTATCTTCTTGATATTCTTGTTGGCGGCTTCTATGGCTCCATTTATCTAAGGTATGTATGTTGTGGAATTCTTGTGCTTGATTCTGAAAGTCTCACACATGGTCTTCATCAAATCACTGTTGAGATTGGCGGCATTGTTAATGATGATAGACTCCGGAACTCAAAACCGACAAATAATCCGGTCGCGGACAAAATCTGCCACGACCTTCTTAGTCACTGCCTTATAAGATACTGATTCGACCAATTTGGTGAAGTAATCAATAGATACCAAGATGAACCGATGCCCATTTGAGGCGCTGGGATCGATTGGACCAAGACATCCATTCCCCAGGCGGCGAACGGCCAAGGTGAGCTTGTTGCATTGAACTCATTTGGCGGCACTTTTATCATATCTGCATGTACTTGACATTGGTAGCATTTTCGGACATACTGGATGCAATGCGTCTCCATGGTCATCCAGAAATAACCGACCCTAAGTATCTTCTTGGCCAAGACAAAGCCATTCATATGCGGGCCGCAGGTCCCAGCATGTATCTCCTCAAGTAGCTTAGAAGCTTCTTTTGCGTCGACACACCTCAGTAATCCCAAATCAGGAGTTCTTCTGTACAGGGTTCCTCCGCTGTGGAAGAAATTGTTGGAAAACCTCCGAAGTGTACGTTTCTAAGTATGGTTTGCATGCTCCGGGTATTCTCCTTTTGCCACATATTCCTTGATGTCGTGGAACCAAGGTTTCCCGTCTGTTTCTTCTTCAACATAAGCACAATATACCTGCTGGCTATGGATACTTACTGGGATAGGATTAATGAAGTTCTTGTCAGGATGTTGTATCATGGATGACAAAGTGGCCAACGCATCAGCGAACTCGTTCTGAATCCTGGGGACATGCCGAAACTCTATCTTCGTGAACCTCTTCTTCAATTCCTGTACATGGTGCATATATGTCAATATCTTGGAATTCTGTGTAGCCGATTCTCCTTGTACATGGTACACAAGCAAATCTGAATCACCGATTAATAGCAGCTCCTGAATATTCATGTCGATAGCCATGTTGAGTCCTAGTATGCAAGCTTCATACTCCGTCATGTTGTTGGTGCAGGGAAATCTGAGTTTTGTAGATACCGGATAGTGTTGGGTAGTTTTTGATACTAAGACAGCTCCAATGCCAACTCCTTTGAAATGTTCCTCTCCGTCAAAGAACATCCTCCAATCATTGTAAGCCTCAGCAATGTCTTCTCCTATGAATAGTACATCTTCATCGGGAAAATACGTTTTCAAGGGTTCATATTCTCCTTCCATAGAATTTTCAGCAAGATGATCTGCCAGTGCATGTCCATTGACGGCTTTCTGAGTCACATAAATAATGTCGAACTCACTCAACAGGATTTTCCACTTAGCCAGCTTGCCGGTGGGCATGGGTTTCTGAAAGATATACTTCAAGGGATCCATCCTTGATATGAGGTATGTTGTGTAAGCACATAAGTAGTGCCTCAACTTCTGATCTATCCAAGTCAGAGCCCAACATGTATGTTCCAATAGAGAGTACCGTGCTTCGTATGGAGTGAACTTCTTACTCAGGTAATAAATAGCCTATTCTTTTCTCCCTGTCTCGTCATGTTGCCACAGAACGCAACTGAAGGCTCCATCTAGCACTGCAAGGTAGAGTAGCAAGGGTCTATCTGGCTCTAACGGGACTAAGACTGGTGGTGTTGATAAATACTCCTTGATCTTTTCGAAAGCCTTTTGACAATCTTCAGTCCAACTAGTTGCGTCATCTTTCTTCAACATCTTGAAAATTGGCTCACATATAATTGTGGACTGGGCTATGAATCGGCTGATGTAGCTTAGTCGTCCTGGAAAACTCATTACATCCTTCTTACTCTTTGGCAGTGGCAGCTCCCGGATGGCTTTGACTTTTGACGAATCCAATTCTATCCCTTGGCGGCTGACGATGAACCCAAGTAACTTTCCGGCAGGAACCCCGAATGCACATTTTGCTGGGTTTAATTTCAGGTTGTACTTCCGCAATCTGTCGAAGAATTTCCTCAAGTCTGCTATGTGATCCGTGGATTTCTTGGATTTGATGATGACGTCGTCCACATATACCTAGATCTCCTTATGTATCCTGTCATGAAAGATGGTAGTCATAGCCCTCATGTAGGTGGCCCCAACATTCTTTAGGCCGAATGGCATCATCTTATAACAGTACACTCCACATGGTGTAATGAAAGCCGTTTTCTCAGCGTCCTCTTCGTCCATCCATATCTGATAGTAACTAGTGAAAAAATCTACAAGGGTTGGAGTTCATGTTTGTCACAATTGTCGATTAAGATGTGCATGTTTGGAAGCGCGAAATCATCCTTTGGGCTGGCTCTGTTGAGATCCCGATAATCGACACACACTCTGACCTTCCCATCCTTCTTTGGGACTAGCACAATGTTGGCTAGTATTCCACTACCCTGAGGACCTTGCCCTTAATTTGCTTAGTAATCTCCTCCTTGATTTTCAGACTCATATCAGGCTTGAATTTCCTGAGTTTCTGCTTCACTGGCGGACACATCGGGTTTGTGGGTAACTTATGAGCCACAATAGACGTACTCAACCCGGTCATATCATCATATGAACATGCAAAGATGTCCTCAGACTCTTTCAAGAACTGTGTGTGCTCTTCTTTTTCTGACGGGGACAAGTGAATGCTGATGCGGGTCTCCTTGACAGTTTCAGAATCTCTCAAGTTGATTATTTATGTTTCGTCCAGGTTGGACTTAGGCTTGTATTCAAAGTCTTCCACTTCTCTGACGATTTCCTCGGGTATGACATCTTCTTCCTCCGAATCACTATCCTTTTATTGCGTTGTCTCATTACATGTCACAGTTGACGGTTCATCGAGATATGAAATAGTAATGCATTATAGATAAAGATATGAGAGAAAATGGTAATAGTAAACATCGATTCATTGAAAGAGTCAAACAAATGCGATTTTCAATAATTAAAACATCGTTTTGGAACATTTGGAAATATTATTTAAAACAAATGCAAAAGGGAAATCATCATTTTCTCATAATTAAAATAGATAATGTTGTTTAGCCTTGCTACCCCGGGACTCGTCGGGCCTTGGATGGTCTGACAGTCCAATTCTTGAGGAATGATCCTCTCTCGACAGCTCGAATGGTAGGGCCTTCCTCCTCCTCCTCAACAATCACGCAGCAATCTATGCCGTCATCTTCTAGAAACAGGTTCCTTAAGGCTACCAGTGCTTCTTCCTCCTCTGATCCCCATATGACGTCGGTCTACTGGAAAGTCTGACTCAAGTGCGGTATAGGCTTCTCCGGTGGATAGTACGGACCACGCTACGGTGGTGACCAGTCTTTATATTCTTGCCAGGTGTATCAATATCCTAGCCCAAAAGGGGTACCATGGCGCTTTGGTTGTATTGGCTTGGTGATGCCCTGAAGATTTTTACCAAGAACTTTGCCATGCTCATACCCTCTCCAGTTCATCATGCTTCCTATCTTCCTATCCCACCAATTATTTTTGTCGATTGCGTTGACCCGCTCGATATGATGATAAGTCTCTCCACCTAGCCTTCTTCTACTTTCAACCACCGAGATGGTCTGACGGGTGTAAATGGGGTTTCTCCCGTCTCCATGGATAATTAATTCTTGGTGGTTCCACTCGAACTTCACTGCCTGATGCAAGGTTGACGCTACGGCCCCAACGGTGTGTATCCATGGTCGTCCCAATAACAGATTGTAGGATGCAGATATGTCCAGCACATGGAACTCGACGTCAAACCATGTAGGCCTCATCTGCAGACAGAGATTGATTTCCCCGATGGTAGCTCTATGAGACCCATCGAATGCCCTCACATTCATAGTCTCCTCTATGAGACCCATCGAATGCCCTCACATTCATAGTCTCCTCTATGAGACCCATCGAATGTCAATGGGCAAATATTGAGACTGGATCCCTCATCGATCAGAACCCTGGCAATGAAATTGTCTTCGCATTGCACTGTAATATGAAGTGCCCTGTTATGATTCAAACCCTCGGGTGGCAGCTCGTCCTCGTGGAAGATGATTTTGTGAATTTCCAGCACCTGCCCCACCATATTAGCCATTTCTCTTCCAGTGATGTTGTTAGGTACGTACGCTTTATCAACACCTTTAAGAGAGCATTCCTATGTACTTCTGAATTCTGTAGCAGGGACAAGATAGATATCTGAATAGGAGTCTTGTTCAGATGATCGATGACCGAATACTCCCTCGCTTGCACTTTTTTCTAGAGGTTATTTGGTCTTGTTTCA
This sequence comes from Nicotiana undulata, assembly GCA_005239495.1. Taxonomy (NCBI): domain Eukaryota; kingdom Viridiplantae; phylum Streptophyta; class Magnoliopsida; order Solanales; family Solanaceae; genus Nicotiana; species Nicotiana undulata. The sequence goes on along the minus strand of ML274635.1, from coordinate 74,439 downwards.
ATAACGGGCGGTCTGTTAGAGGCCTGCTTGCTGGATTCTTCCAAATTCTCTGGTGTATAGTCCCTTCGAGTTCTGGTCATCCCTTGCGCAACGCCATATTCTTCCACTTTGGTCTTTCATTTTCTTCTAGCTTCAACCACATAATCCCAGGGTACAGCCTTGGTGTCGAAAGACGGTGTGGTTGATATTGTCACTGTAAATGGTGTGGCTACTTCCACCTCGAATGGAATAGGTGCAGTTGCAGGCGGTGCTACCTCAACTTCGAATGGGACTGATGCAGTTATATCAACCTCCACTAGCGGCTGTATCTGCACTATAATGGGATTGAGTGTGACTGCGGGTTTCTTGGGATCGTCACCCTCTTTGATAAGTCCAATTGATCCTTCTAGGACACTGAGTGTGAAGGATAGGTTTGCTAAATTCCGAACATGCTCGAGCTCACCCTGGAGTTCCAGTGTTCTTTGTTCAAGCCGCGAAAGTGCATCACTTGAGGCCTGAGTACCCCGACCATCAGAAGCTTCTACATGTTCAACATGTGTATTGTTTTCTTTTCTGGTGCCGTTCAAATCATCCATCTTTGCTTTTCCCTTGCCTTTTGGTAGACTAGGAGGAGGAGAAGGTGGAGGGCCCTTGGATCTTGTGTGATAAGCTGATGATGCCAATATGCACGAACCAACCTTTGGGGAATGGGAATAATCAAAAGAAAGAAAAACAAAAGGTAGTTAAGTCAGTAAGGGTTTTGAAAAAAGTACTTGCAGTATTTAAACATATATTGCAGAAAGATGTAAATTCGTGTCCTAATTTGGGGGCCTCGTTGTGCCCGAGGTAGGCCTAGAGACAAGTTTATTTGGAGAACTTAGATGCCGATAAATGCCTCATTTCATTAAAATAAAGATAGACAAATCCCAAAATGACACTAAGATAATAAAGATAAGTTACTATTGGCATTTGGCCTTATTACATTTAGAAAAGCAAGTAAATCTAGTCTACTTGGTCCCAGAAGGACCTTCCCTGGACTTGATCTTTCTAACTCCGTCAACCTGGTTCCCTAGCTCGCGCAGCCCCAGCAGTAGGTAGGCTCTGGCTAAATGTCCTCCTTCGTTTCCTTCAGCATTTTGGCAATCGTCGATCCTCTTTATTATTTTACCCTCCAGCTCTACCAAACCTTGATCCAGATATTCTAACCTCCTGTTAGAGATGATAGCCATCTCCTTCCATTCATTGATCAGTCTCATATTTGTCTCGTGTATATCCCGATGCTCCGCCTCGGAATCATGAACCCTCTTGCACAGTCTGTTGTATTTGACTTGGGCTTCAGCATCTTCATCTATGATCCTGTTTCCCCGACCGGTTCCTGGCTTCACTATCCCATCTAGGTTGTCTTCTAACCATGCCGGGTAGAAGGGTTCACACCCTGCGTGATACCTATCTGGCTAAATGGTGTTCTTCTCTACAATGATCTTGCAGTGCCACATATGCTGAGCTTGGCACCTATAAGGGATGTCGTCGTCTTGAAAGTCTGCCCTGAAATGGCTCATCTTTGCAACCCGTGGTATGACCTGTTTCCTCCCTGCTTCCCTCATAACCCTGATGGGAACATAGGGGTGTATTCCCTGTAACCCAATCAACACTAAGTGAGGAGCGTCCCTGGACCTGATGATAAACTCGTCAGTAGGGAACCATTCAAACATTCATTGTACTAACTTCAGTCAAATTGTCGAAGAATTCTACCCATTCTTTGGCACTTTCCGGTTGAGCAAACCTGTCCGGAATGTAAGTCATCTTCTTAGGGTGATAGAAGGCAATATGATCGTTCCAAGCCCTTCGCGGAAACTCTTGGCGATAGTGACCCTTTTGGAGATGCTCCAATAACCACAGTTGTAGCAGTAGATTGCAACCCTTGAAATGCTTGAACCCTTTTTGGCAGCGGTACAAAGCCCGATAGATGTCGGCTATGATCATAGGGACTATGGTGTATGTTTGTCCCTCGATTCTCTCCATTAAGGTCCTGGTGACCATGGCCAGTCTAGTGTGGATTCTTTCCCTTTTCATTGGGAACACTATCAGATCCAAGAAGCGTACAATGAACACGAAAACTCTTCAATGGATGTGACCCAGAGAAATGATAGAAAACTCATCATGGAACATACGGTAAGATTTGCTATGACCGTATCTCTCATACAGGTAATTAAATGGTATTTAGGATTTCTTTAAGCATTCCAAGTCAGCGTTCTTCTTTAGACCCATCATCTTTAGAAACCCCTTACCAGTGCGGTTCTCCGGTACCAATAGCCCAGGGCTGTCCCAAGGCAATCCAACGAATCCTCTTATTTCTTCTAGGAGTGGGGTCATTTCTATGTCCCCAAAATGAAACACAGCCCTCTCACTGTCCCAGAATAAAGTTGCAGTTTCGATCAACATATTGTTTGGCTGAATGTCTAGCAGGGATGGCAAGTTTCCTAGGATTTTCTTCACATGTTTATTATCACTCGAGGGAAGATCTTCCCACCAATCTAGTGGCAACGGTGGTATGTTACTGACCATGCCGAATCTGGGGACCTCGTGCCTCATTTTTTTGCAAAACAAAGAAGGTTAGGCTCTTTTCCCCCACCTGATTTGACTATTTATATATTCATGATTAGTATATTGGCATTTAGTTCTCCAAATTAATGCACAAAACGTGGTTGTGTTCTTTGGGATTATGGAAACCGCGGTGGACTTTGGATAAGGCTCGTCTTAAAGGGTTACTATGTGGACAACATATTAACCCGACTAGGTTTGACCATGATGCATGCACAGTTATAATAAGAATAAGGTTGCTATGAGGGTCTAGACTGGTACCCTCAAGCGGACAACTTGAGGGGGAAAGGCACGGAACCGTCGACTGCACCGCTGATTGACTAGTTTTACCGCAAATAAGCCTTTCCGAATTTAAAGGGTGATATATTGGAAGAGCGCAACAACTCATCAAGCGTTGCTATAGGATTGATTACGTATGAGTAGAATATGATGTTGAGCATGATTTATGTAGTAGTAAATAGCATGTTGTCATATACTTGCATGTTCGAAAAGCAATAGATACAATATTTATAATTGAAAGACGTTAAGAAGGAAAATAAAAAAACAAGTCAGTTTCGTAGAAAGGACGAAAATAAATACTTAAAAATAAACAGGTAAGTCACATAAAGGGAAAGGGTGCACATGTATCAACAGAGTAAAACATGTTTAGACTAATTCACAAAGCAAATTTGTTATGGTAAAAGCCTAAATTCCCCAGCAGAGTCTCCATGCTGACGCGCCCCCTTTTTCCGTTTTTCTCAAAGACCAGGTTTCGACATTCTTTGGGAAAACTAATTTTCTTTTGGGAAAGGGGTATAGAAATTTAAGAGTCGCCACCTTACGGATTTAAGGTGCGTTAGGGACCCTATTGCAAATAACTCATATAAACCGATTTGTGTTACCAAAGATTGGGTAAGGGCTTGAAATTACCTTGAGGGGAAGGTGCTAGGCACCCCTCGAGGTCCACAACGGTGGGTCCCGACCAAACTCATTTTGTGAATTAGTCATTAAGCAAATAAAGCAGTCTAAGCACACATATGGATTATTAAAACACAAGAATAAGGGAAGTCCTAGGTTTATTATCCTATAGGATCTCATCTGTGTAATACCCGGTAAACTTTCCTCAATGAGAGGTGTTACAAGTGGTATTAGCGCACATGTCATCATAACCTTTACTACCCAATTACCCCCTCCCCCTTAGTGGTTATATAAGCGATTCTAATTAAACGTGCTCTATGCGTGCATTACTCGTCCCTGGAGGTGTTTAGGACATCTAATTAAGGCAGTTCTAGACTCTCCTAAGGTACTTAAAAGGATAAAATCTAAGCGACAATTAAAACAATTAGGACTGTCACGCAAAAGATCACTTAAGGGGGGCTCATATTTACCTCCACAAATAAACAAACAATTAGCACGTCTCAAACAACAAGATTTCAGATATTTCAAAATGTCCTAGAGCAGGATATCTAGGTGAGAAAACAAAATATATGCAGCATTGTGTTAAGGCGATATAGAGACCTAATCAGTTTGCCTACTGATTTTAGGGCTTGCTGAATCTGGGCAATTCACAAATAATTAAACAAAGTACAGTTTTACAATTTGCAAGATTTTTAATTACCTACAGGCTTGCCTAGGAATGGATCTGAGATGTCCTATAACATGATATCTAATTGTTAACCAGACTTCTAATAATCAATTTAAACAAGCAGTTTGAGTTCATTATGTACTATAAGCATGCTCTCTAGGTGATGAACATTACAGAACTGGTTTTATACACATTTATCTCTATAACATGAGTGTCGGGGCCACTTTTAAACTTACTCTTATAGCAATGGTAGTTACTGATTTTACACGATGTAGGCGTGGTATTAAAGCGAATGCAATAGAAGTCCTAAAGCATGGTTTCTAATGCACATAAGAGAATGAACGTGTTTATTAGGCAGGATTAGTAGCAGCTTAGTGACAAAATTTCTAAGTGGACATGATTATGCAGAAGTTTAGAAAGCAGAATTTTAAGAATAAATGACATAATGCGCCTATACCATGTTTTCTAGTATGCCAAACAATCCTAAGAGCATGATTTTCTAATGCAAGCAAATAATCCTAAGAACATGATTTCTAATGCGAGCAAATAGTCATAATAATCCTAAGGGCATGATTCTACCCGGTTTCCCCACAAAATTATATAAGAATCCCTCTCTTTTACCTAATATACCCAATATATGTTTACAAGGATTATTATTACAGACCATAAAACAAATGAATTATAGAATAAACAAAGCTATGCTATAGGGAGCCTGAATAGGCCCAACATGAACCTGGAAAAACCAGGCCTTCAAACAGTCCAAAGTGCCATAGTCTCATAGTGTCCAAAGGGGAGTATCCTGGTGCGTCAAAGTTCCCAAGGGCCTCAGGGACCCCGGGCAATGCTCACACCAAGATCCTTTCAAATAGAGAAGTAATCTTTGTGCAGTGTGGAAGGGCCAGCCCCAGTGTGCCAGAGTTCGGAGGAATTTCATGGATTCCTAGGCAGTACACACACTGGAGGGCAGAATCTTATATATTCTAAGAGTAGGAGTGAGAGTGCTTGACATAGTAGGGATAACTTTAGGAAAACAGACCATAAGTAAAATAATTTAAAAGTGAAAACACTTAAGGAGTGAAAACAATTTAGAGGTGAAAACATGCCAGGAGTGAAAGCAGTTTAGAGATGAAAACATATTAGGAGTGAAAACAATTTGGAAACGTTCTAAAAAAGGGGTTCAGCAAACAGCAAGTGGAAATCAGTCACAAAACTTCATATTGCCCAGATTCAACTCAGTTTGTTAATTAACTCTAGGTGATGGCAAGCAATTTTACAGAGAGAGGATCATGGGTTGGGAACACAGGAAACTTAAATCAGAAACACATAAAATAGGGTGAGAGTGAGAGCATATTGAGCAACAAGGACATGTAACAGACAAGGGTTGATTGACATTCAACACCCAAATTCATAGCATTCATTAGAACATAGACTGCTGATTTAGAGTCTTAACAGGAAATTCATACTTGATGCTAAAGTAGTTATGTTAACTAGCAGCAATAAACATTAAAATATAGAGACTAAGTGTAGGAATGGTCATGCTGAGGACAGGGGTCTAACTACACAGAATTAGTCACGCCAATTGAAGTCAATTAGATAAAATAGGAGTCTGAGACACAAAGCAAGCATGCTGGTTGAAGGAACTAAACAGGAAAGATGGAAGTACTCAAACTGAAGTAAACATGCTGATTAAAGCAATAGACAAGAAGGAGTGAAACTTAAACATGCTGATCAAAGCAGTAAACAGAATTAACTTTGTAGTAGTTACACTAGTACAGAAGAGACATAACCTTAGCAGAAGTAAAGTAACAATGAGAACACTGATTTGAACTTCATAATGACACTAAAGATAGAAACATACCAGTTAAGGAAGCAAAACAGAAGGTAAAGCAGTCAGGATTCAACAGTCTAGCCTTTGTTTTCAGCCGTCTTGACAAACAATGAGCACAAGTAGCAGAGATAGATGAGAGAAAGTTTGTGTGTGTGTGTGTTTAAACTGTTGCTCGTTTGTTGAAAAGGTAGAATGAGAGTGTATATATAGCACTTAGGGAGTAAAAAAAATAAGGTAAAGAGAATCGCAGTTCGATCAATTAGAGTCAATCAGCAAATTACAGAATCAAGTCCTATAAGGAAATCCGGAAAAGACCCCTTTAATTGGGGAGAGTCAATTAACGGTCAGAGCTGGGGTTCAATTAAGGAAATAAATCAAAATCATACCATATAGGGAGTCAATAAAATCCCAAACCATACTGATAATTAACTAAGGCAAGTATAATCAATTAAGGTCACAAATAAGGAAACAATTAAAATCTCGGCCAATACTAAATTTAACTGGACAATCATTCGAATCAGTAAAAATCTCAAAGAATACGGATTTTATAGGAAAGAATTATTCAAACCCCTAACTAGAAATCAACCAAGTAAAAATCCCACAGAATACTAGACTTAACAAGAAAACTGGTTCGAACCCTTAATAGAAATCAATTAAGCAAGAAATATCCCAAAGAATACTGGATTTAACAGGAAAATCATTCAAATCCCTAAATAGAATCAGTTAATAAGACTGGTTCATAGAAATAAACATAATAACGGAACAAAAATTGAAGAAATAAATATAACAAACAGTAACATCTAGGGTTGAAGCATATACATGAGAATCAGTCAAGATTGTGAAGAACACTTAGTTTAAACACTGAAAAGTTAGGAAAACCTTTGAAGAAAAGTCTGGGACGAACCCTAATTTCAGAAAGAATGAATAAAATCAAAGTAATCAACTAGAACAAAATATTTTTAAAGGAAAACACTCAATAATACTCGAATCATTTCAGGTCTACAAAGATCTAACCAGATTCGAAGACTAGTGAAACTAGGGTTTTCAGAAACAGTAGTGTTTAACCAAAGAATTGGATTCTTTGCTCAAAGCTATTTTAAGAAGAACACGGGTTCATGATAACCAAAGTATAGACTAGTAACTGTAAATAAAACTTGTAAATGGAAAGTAATAAGATGCATAAAAAGTAAGTGTATTGCCGTAGTAGTTCGAATGTGTCTTACAAGTTACATTTTCTTCCCCTATATAGCGAATTTCTAAATATAATGTCTACCCTTTTCAGTGATTGAGCATTAATGACTAATTGTGACATTAATGTAACGTTACAATGAGTAACCGTAACTGTTGCGTGAAGGTTGTGTAACGTGTGGCTCATTAATTGAAGATCTCCGACTCTGCCCTTTATTCCGCACGAATTCATTCTGACCTTGTCTCTTCATCTTCTCAATCAGGTTGAGATTCCCATAGCTAATTACCTCGTGGGTATGATGTGTCGCGCCTCTTTTCTTCGTACTTCTTCATAGAGTCATGTTCAGCTGTCGTGTTTTCATTACTCCACATAGATTGCTGAGTCATCAAGAATTACTACACGTGTGAAGCTCTTTTTACCAATACAGATAGTCCCCCCACTTACCATTTATTTATCGATTAATATTTGGTAAGTGGATACTCATTTATGGCGGGAATATTTTGTCACCGCTTCACTCGAAACATTGCCTCCATCCCGGAGCGTTGCCGTCGCTTTTCACTTCCATTTAAAGCTTGTGCCATGTGGCATTCCCGGATTGGTTCTGCAATTATTCAGCGCCTTTTAGGGCTTTTTGCGGCCGCATCAGTCACAAAGTGACACCTTCAATTATGACTTTCACATCATTATTTTTTTTTTCATTTTTGACGGTTGCCTTCGAGTATAAATACCCATTTTCCTTTCTTTACTTTCACGAAAAACTTCTAACTTTCAAACTTTATTTGTAAAGAACTTTTTCTTGTCTTTGTAAATATGTATTCTTCAAACCAATCTAAGAGAGTCATAAACGTAGATGATCTGACTACCTCTTCTGCTCCGACGCGGAGTAGGAGAGGCGGCAGGCTGAGGAGTTTAGGTTCTGCTCCTTCCAGAGGTTCTTCCTCTTCTCAAGTTACTCCCCCCCTTCTTCTAGGTCTTTATCTTCTCCGAGGGCTAGGGCTTCTAGATCTTCGTCTAGAGGTAGAGAACACAATGAACCTTTGCGTGAACCGAGGGTCGATGAAATAGTACCTGCGGAATTCTCTTTTGCTAGGGATAGTCAGGCCCTTAAAGATCAGCTTTCTTCGTTGTCGTCTCTTGACAGTGCTGACAAGTATCCTACCCAGATTACTGAAGGTTTGATACCTCTTGTTCGTAGGGACTGTTATTGGAAGTCCGATTATCCTGTTGTCGTTCCCAATAGTAATCAAATAATAACCTCTTCAAGACTGGATATTCTTTTGTTTATACCTATCCCTTCACATTAGGATTCAAGCCTCCCATCGACCCGGTTATCATCGAGTTCTGTCGATTCTTTAAAATTTGTTTGGGACAAATCGATCCTCTCGTGTGGCGAGTTGTTGCATGTCTTAGATACTTAGCTGATTTAGCTTCGGTCCCTTTCACCTTTCACCATCTCATTCACCTCTATTCTCCCATGTTGTTCCGCCAGGGAGTTTTTACTCTCGCGGCTAGGAGTAAGAGAGTGTTAGTGACTCCTGAGGATGATAAAGATCGAGGTTGGTTTCTTCGGTGTGTTGCTGTTCCTACTGCTGGTTTAGTAGGCAAAGAAAATCTTCCCTTCCCTGAGAAGTGGAATCTTGCACGTGAGTACATTTTTGCTCACATTCCTTGCCTTTTGTTTTAGATATTTTATCAATACCATAACTATTTCTTTCCTTTACAACAATCATGGGAACCGTCGAGAATGTCTCCGGTTTCTGAGATTGGGTATAAAAACTTTTGTTAACCGCTCTGTTAGAAGAACGTTCATGGAAGTACCTCTCTAGGAGGTTTGGTTGGAGAGTTAAGACTCACGGTAAGTGAAGTTTTTGTTTTTACTTCTTCCCTCCTTTGAGCTTTATTTGACCCTTTTCTTTTGACATGGTTTCCTGCTCGTGGAGTTTCTGCTCCAAAATTGTCCTTGGCAAAGGCCCAGGAGATCATTTCAGGATCCTATTCCTCAAAGAGAAAAGCAAGTGGGTCAAGGACCTTGGAAGAGGAGGGCTCTTTAATCCATAGGTCACGTAGAAGGAAGGTGGTCTCTGACGACGAGTCTGCACCTGTCATTGATCCTTCCGTGCCTGAAGCTGAATTTTCTGCCCTTGAGGACGCTACTCCCTCTCCCGTTCGTGAATCTGTTGATCTCCTGTTCCGTGAAGGTTTCAGTTATGTTGCTGATGAAGCTCCCCTGGCTATCTTCTCTCCTTCTACTCTTAGAGAACTTCCCTCTACTGCTTCCGTTATTACTCCTTCTCCAACGGCTATTCCTACTCCTATCGTTGCTCCTTCCGTGGCTCTTTCTGCCCCTCAGACTTCCTTGCCTGTGGCTCTCGCATCTGTTCCTGCTTCCATGCCTTCTGTTGCAGAAGTAGGGTCTTCCAGCAGGGGGGAAATTTTCACGACCCCAAATCCTAACAGACCGTGATGGCGCCTATCGTGAAACTAGACTAGCCAACCATCACATTACTACGCATTTATTTCGTTATAGTAATTCACAATTAAATAATAAACAGCAAACATAGCATAAAATAAATTATTTAAGTCTTAGCGCCCCAATAATAGTCTAAACAACTCTAAACAAAACCTCCAAGGATTGAAGTCAACATGGTCACGAGCATCTACGAAATAGAACTAACTCTACCAATGTCTTAAAAAAAGTCTAGGAATGAAATGTTAAAACTGAATAAGAAAGGGAAATGGAGAAGCTGTGGATGCTGGACAGCTACCTCGAAATCCCGTAAGCTGCTGATAACGAACTCAGACGACTACTGCTCCGAATCAATACCTGGATCTGCACACAGAGGTGCAGGGAGTAATGATGAGTACGCCAACTCAGTAGTAATGAAAATAAATCGCAGTCTGAGAAAATACGAAACACACAGCACAGATACACCAATTCACAAAAACGGTAAATCACCAAGTCACCATAAGTATTCATCAAATACATAAGTTCGAAAACCGTTTTCCAGAAATCCTTTGAAACAAGTATAATATCAATAAATCTAAGTAAAACTCTCAGTAAAATCAGTTTGAAAAACGAAGTGAATCGTAGTTAAAAACTCAGTAAAATTTATCATAAATCTGCCCCTCGGGCCAAAATCATTTCTCATAACAATCTCAGTATCAACCCATCAATCAACCTCACAGTCACTCAATATTAGCCCATCAGGCAACCTCACAATCACTCAGTATCAGCCCCGCGGGCAACATCACTCATTAGGTACCTGCGCTCACTGGGGGTGTGTACAGACTCTGGAGGGGCTCCTACAGCCCAATCTCTATAACAAGCCACATCATGGCATAAATCACACACAATATAGGCCCGCAGCCTAACTCGTATCATATCATCCTCACAATATTGGCCCGCAACCTCACTCAGTCAGACACTCTCAACATGCCCTTCAGGCCATATATACCGGGTTCTCGACCCAAAAATAGTATTTTATTTTAATAAATAGTATCAAAATACTCTGAGTGTCAAAATAATTTATCAAGAAAAGACTGAGTGAAAATCATAACATATCAGTGAGGAATATAGTAAAAACAGCCCCCAAGGGGTAAACAATTCGGCACTAGGCCCCAAACATGGCTAACAGCCCAAATCATATCAAAATATATCAATACTAATAAGCATAGGCTAAAAATTGATTTCTCAACTCAATAGTTGCCTAAATAGGGAATATATTTCCAAAGTTCCAACCTTTGCATTCCAAAACCCGTTAAAGGGTGCAGAGTCCAGGCTTTCATACCCTCAGGGCAGGATTTAAAGACATTACTTACCTCAAACTAACCTGAAAACTATTCTGCAATACGCTTGCCTCTCAAATCAACTCCCGAGCGCTCCAAATCTATAAAGATCATACCTTTATCATCAAATTATGCTTAAGGAATGAATTCCAATTGAAAAATATCGATTTTAAGCACAAAACCCGAAATCGGTCAAACCCCAACTGGGACTCAGAAATTTCTATACCAAAATATTTTTCGTCATCTCACGAGTCCGTACATATAAAGAACGCTAAAATCGGAGTCCGTTTGACCCCTCAAATCGACCCCTAAAGGTCTCATAATCTCCAGCCCTAGCCCCACCTTTTTCTACTGATTTTCATGAATTAAACACTGAGATTATGTTCCTTAATCACCTATGATAGAGTCTTAAGGTCCAAAATACTTACCTCTATGATGAACACTTATTTTCCCTCTTCAAAATCGCCTCAAAAGCTTCTTCCCGTTCAAAAATGGTGTTAAAATAGGTTAAGGTCGCGGAAGGGTTTAATTATATTCTGTCCAGGGATTTCCGCACCTGCGACCCATTGCTCCCACCTGCGGGACCTCACATGCGGAGCCTTTTCCACTCCTGCGGGCCCACACCTGCGGTCAAACTTCCGCAGGTGCGGTTACACCAGCACCAGCAGCTGAAGCTGCAACTTTCCAACTTCAAAACTTCCGTTAATCACCCGAAATCAATCCCGAGCCCCTCGGGACCTCAACCAAAAATACCAACACATCAAATATGATCATCCAAACTTAGTTGCACCCTCGGAACAGCAAAATTAACATCAAAACACCAAAATCACGTCGGATTCAAGCCTAAGAACTTTGAAATTTCTAAGATCCACCAACGATGTCGAAACTATCCAAAACAACTCCGATTGACCTGAAATTTTACAGACATATCCAAAATGACATTACGAACCTGTTCCAACTGTTGAAATTCCATTCCGGCCCCAATAGCCTATTTTCCAACGCCGACCGAAAATCACCAAAAACTAACTTTCGCCAATTCAAGCCTAATTCTACACCGGACATCCCAAAAATATTACGAACATACTCCTAAGTCCCAAATCACCTAATGAATCTATCCGAGCCATATAATCCGCATTCCGAGGTTGTTTACCAATAAGTCAACTCTCAGTTGACTTTTCCAACTTTAAGGCTATTTTTAAAGACTAAGTGACTAAACTCTCACTACAACCATTCTGATTTCAAGCCTACCAACTCTAACACATCAATAACAGTATAACCAACCTATAACAAGTCAATCACAGTAATTATAATGCAGGTTCTACGTAACGACAGACCGGGTCGTTACAGAGATGAGGCAGGTGATGATAGAAGTTCCAGCAGTGGGAAGCCTCTTTAAAAAGTCTGGTCAGCCTAATGTATGGATGAAACCGTTAATAGGTCTGACTGAGAGAGCTAAGATGGACAACCACAGTTCCCTTACATGGGCTAATGAGATCGTGCATACCTCTTTAAAGGTAAAATATACTTTCTTTCGTTCATTCTTTTATACGTTCTTGCTGTATCTAATTGATTTCCTTTTGTAGATCAATCTTATAGGCACGGAGCTTATGAAGAGGGTTTCCCACTCGGAGCAGAAAGTAAAGGAGTTGCGTGCTGAAGCAGATAATTGGAAAGAGCAGTATGAAAGCTTACAACTCGACATGGAAGCTATGGAAGAAGAGAAATGTACCTTGGAGCAGCAAGTGAGGGTCATGACGGCAGAGTTGGCTTGAGAAGGCATCTTCTGATCAGGAAGGTAAGGATAAGAATGTCCTAGAGTCCTCATTCGCAGAGCAGCTGTCCCGTGCCTCTAAAGAAATCAGGAGCTTGAAGGCCTTTCTGGACCAGAAGGAGGAGTATTCGGGCGAACTTGTGCAATCTCTTACTCAGACCCAGGAGGATCTCCACAACTCTTTGGAGAAAGTTCAATTCCTGGAAAGGTCTCTCGCTCCTTTAAGGGCGTCTCATGATGCTGCCGTGGCCGAGAGGGATGAATTAAGAGCTGAAGTTGAGCTGTAGGGGAAAGATTACGAAGCTCTTGAAGACAAGGCAATCATCGATGTCAGTTGGGCGTATATGAACTCTCGTCTCGACACATTGACTGAAATGAGCCAAGAGGGTTTTGACCTTAAAGCTGAAAATGCAAAAACCAAGGAGACCATTGAGTAGTCTCAACAAGGCCAAAATCTCTCTTCACCTGAAGGTGAGGTTCCTGCTGCTCAAGTCTCTTCATTCCAAGCTGCTCCTCCTGCCAGTGAAATCAACCCTCCGTCTGAAGAAGTTTAAGATCTTGGTTCCTCTTCTTTTTTTTTCTTTTTTTTTTTTTATTTCAATTGGTGGTTACCCCTAGTCCCATCGAGGGTAAGTTTGGATCCTTTAAGTCCCCAACTGACAACTTAAGGGCACCCAATGTAAAAAACTAAATACGGCTAAAACTAAGTTAACACTTAGTTTATTTTGCCATTTAATATATTAATGCAAGTATGACTTTAATTTCTGTTGAGTTTTTGTTTCACTCTTTAAGTCTTTTGCATGCTTCATTTTTGAGGTTTAAGTTTACCTCTGAGTTTTGCATATACAATGCTTAGATTATCCGTACCTTTTCGTAGTAGGCACGGTTTGTGAAAGAGGGCCCTTTTTGATCGACACTTAATGAAGAAGACGTCTCAACTTCATAATGGTGTAAAGATGCAATAGAGAGATGGGAATTTTTCACATGTTTCTCTTTAACAATGTTTTTAAAGAAAGTTTTTGTGTTGAACTTTCATAACATTTCACATGTGTTTGTGTATCGTCTAAAACTCATGTTGCAACTGTTTTCTTTTAACAAGTTTGATATAAACTTGTATTTCGTAACTGTTTTTCTTGTGTAACAGGTTTTTCGAGTTAATACAAGGGAATAACTATTTTTTTTATTTGTAACAGTTTTTATAAAGGTATGGGTTTTTACCCGTAACTGTTTTTATTGACAACCATTTTTCATAAATACGAGGGTGATGCTTTTTCATTCGTAACTGTTTTTTGTTGACAACAATTTTTTGAATAGGTACAAGGATAATGATTTTTCATCCGTAACTATTTTTATTGATAACAGTTTTCTGTATGAGTACAAAGATTTCATAACTGTTTTTGGTTACAACATTTTTCTGAATAAGTACAAGGATGATGATCTCTATCCATAACTGTTTTTAGGTACAACAGTTTTTTGAATAAGTATAAAGATATGCATTTCTCCCTCGTAACTAATATTTTGCCTTTTAACCTGAACATTCGTTTACATCTACGAACATGTTCAAAGGTTTTTTGAATCAGGCTTTGTGTCTTGAGTCTTTGGCTCTTTTGATTCTGCTCGTATCACTTGACTTGTTGGGATGATGGATCTTCATGCTCGAGCTTTGACTTTTTGATAGTCTTCTACGCTTCGTCTTTGCCTTCCATACTGTATAGTCCCCCAAGTGTTTGAGCTTTGAAGAATGAAATCTCGAGCACTTGACTAATCCTTCATTGTGGTCCTTTTTCTAAAAAGGAAAAACATACGGGACTCGAATGTATATAGGCTTTAGATGATGACTGCTTAACCCTTTAAAACGTCCATCAGAAAGTGTAACCCTAGACCGGGAATTCAGTTACTTCCTCGCGTCTTTGCAGGTCTAATATCATCATTTGGTGATTGGTTAGCTTTTTGCCTATCATCTAAAACGGTTAGTAAAATTTTAACTGTACAAATGTAAAATCGAAAGTAGTGATACCTGACCGGGGGTATTCCTTTTCCTAAGAAGTAATACTTCTTTAAGTGGATGGCATTCCAACTGGTTGGTAAGATCCTGCCATCCATGGCTTCCAACTCATAAGCGCCTTTCCCTGCGATGCCTCGGACTTTGTAGGGTCCTTCCCAATTTGGATTCAGCTTTCCCACACCAGCTTCTTTTGTTGACTGGAAGACTTTTTTGAGAACAAAGTCCCCAATTTTGAAATATCTGAGGTGAGCTTTTCGGTTGTAATATCGTTCTATGATTTGTTTTTGAGCTACCATACGTATTAGCGCAGCTTCTCTTCTTTGCTCGAGCAAGTCCAGATTGATCCTCAACTCGTCGTTGTTTGCATCCTCCGTGGCTGTTGTAAACCTTATGCTTGGTTCGCCAATCTCCACCGGTATTAAAGCTTCTGAGCCATAAATAAGCGCGAATGGAGTTTCTCCCGTAGCTATTTTTGAAGTCGTTCTGTAAGCCCATAGCATTGCCGGTAATTCATCAGGCCAATTTCCCTTGGCTTTCTCCAACCGTTTCTTTAGGTTGTTTACAATGACTTTGTTTGTCGATTCATCTTTGCCATTATCCACGGGGTGATATGGTGACGAAGTGATTCGCTTGATTTGCCAACTTTCGAAGAATTCTGTGATTTGAGAGCCTATGAATTGTGGGCCATTATCACATACGATCTCCTTTGGTATTCCAGAGCGGCATATTATGTTTCGCCATATGAAAGATTTTCACTTCTTTTTCTCGCACTTGTTTGAAAGCTTCTGCCTCCACCCATTTTGTGAAATAGTCAGTTAACACGAGTAAGAACCGTACCTTTCCTTTAGCTGAAGAAAGGGTCCCACTATGTCCATCCCCCATTTCATGAACGGCCATGGTGATATCACTAGATGCAATAGTTCTGCTGGTCGATGCACGTTGTTAGCAAATCGTTGACATTTGTCGCATTTAGCTACGAAGCTTTCAATCTCTTCTTTCATCTTGGGCCAATAGTACCTTGTTCTGATTAGGGTTTTGACTAAGGATCTCGCCCCTGCATGATTTCCACAATGTCCTTTGTGGACTTCTCTCATCACGAACTCCGTTTGATTAGGTCCGAGGCATTTTGCTAAGGGACCTCTAAACATTTTACGATATAAAGAATTGCGAATGAGGCAGTACCGTGCAGCTTTTCGGCAAAGTGCTTGAGCTTCTTTTTTGTCTTCAGGTACGGTGCCATTCTGCAAAAAAATTAAAATTTCGTTCATCCAATCCCAGGTTAAATTTTTATATGTTACCTCATTCTTATCCTAGTCGATTGCTGAATGAAACAGGTGAACGACAATTTCATTGTCTTTATTTGTTACTTCTGTAAGTGCTGCGAGGTTAGCTAATGCATCCACTTCTGCATTCTCCTCTCTAGGTATTTGTATAACCTTCCATGTTTTGAACTGCCTTATGAGATCTCGGGCCTTTTCCAGATACTGTTGCATCCGAGTCTCCCGAGCAATATAAGTCCCCTGCTTCTGGTTTACTACCAGCTGAGAGTCGCTTTTGATCACGATTTTCTCAATTGAGAGTTCTCGTGCCAGTTCAAGCCCTGCAATGACAGCTTCGTACTCTGCTTCATTGTTAGTTATGGGATAACATTTAATAGTTTGCCGTGTCTTTTCACCCGTGGGTGAAATTAAGACTATGCCTAGGCCGACTCCTTTTACATTAGAAGAGTTGTCAGTAAATAGGGTCCACATACCCGGATTATCCCCATTAAAAAGTAGTAACTCTTTTTCTACTTCAGGGACGATGTTATTATTAAAATCAGCGACGAAATCAACTAAAATTTGAGACTTTATTGCAGTCCTAGGTTGATACATTATGTCATGCTCGCTTAATTCTATGCCCCTTTAGCTAAACTTCCTGATAATTCCTGTTTATGTAGAATATTTCTCAATGGATATGAAGTCACAACAGTGATTGGATGACATTGAAAATATGGTCTTAATTTTCTAGCTGCCATGATTAGAGCCAAGGCTAATTTTTCTAGATGTGAGTATCTAGTTTCAGCATCTAATAAAGTATTTTTTACATAATAAATTGGAGATTGTTTACCTGTGTCTTCCCTTACCAGTACTGCACTTACGGCAATTTTTGCAACGGCGAGATAGAAATACAGCCTTTCCCCCTCTTTTGGCTTTGATAGCAACGGGGGTTTTGATAGATAAGCCTTCAGATCTTTGAGAGCCTGCCGACATTCCTCAGTCCATTCGAACTGATTCTACTTTTTAAGAACTGAAAAGAATTTAAAACTCTTCTCCGAAGACCTGGAAATAAATCTTCCTAAGGCTGCAATTCTGCCTGTTAGTCTTTGAACTTCTTTTTTGTTCGTAAGTATATCGGGTATTTCCTCTATAACTTTAATTTGAGCAGGATTTACCTCTATTCCTCTATTTGATACAAGGAAACCCAAAAACTTACCTGATTTTACGCCAAAGGCGCATTTTTTTGGATTCAATTTCATATTATACCTGCGTAAAATTTCAAAGGTAATAAAAAGGTGCTAGAAATGATCTTCCGCATGTGTTGATTTCACCAGCATGTCATCGATGTAAACCTCCATCGCCTTTCCCAGATGTTGCTGGAACATCTTGGTTACTAGCCTCTGATACGTGGCTCCAGCATTTTTCAGGCCAAAAGGCATGACTTTGTAACAGTAAGTCCCCCTGTTTGTAATAAAGGAAGTTTTTTCCTCGTCCGAGGGATCCATTTTTATCTGATTATAACCAGAATACGCATCTAGAAAGCTTAGCAATTCATGACCTGCGGTGGCATCAATCATTTGATCTATATGTGGTAATGGAAACGAATCTTTGGGGCATGATTTATTTAAGTCTGTGTAATCTACGCATACTCTCCATTTACCATTCTTCTTAGGCACCACTACAGTGTTAGCTAACCAGTTAGGGTATGTTACCTCTCGTATTGAACCAATTTTCAAGAATTTTTGTACCTCGTCGTCAATTACTTGGTTCTTGAATGGTCCTTGCTTTCTTTTCTTCTGCTTAACATGTACGAAGGATGGATCTTCATTTAGCTTATGAGTCATCAATTCTGGCGGGATACCCGTCATGTCTGAATGGGACCATGCAAAGCAATCTGCATTAGCTTTTAAATAATCAATTAACTTACCTCTTCGACTGGGGATCAACCTCGTGCCTATGTGAACTTTCTGTTCAGGCTTTTGTTCGAACAATGGAACAACTTCGAGCTCTTCCATGGTCGTTTTGATGTGTTCGTCTTCCTCTGATTCCTGAATGACATCAGGTCTGGAATCTTCATCTGTATGATTTGATACATCTTCTGTGGTGACTTGGTTCACCTTCTCGTTACTATCTTCTTCCGTACCTGTTTGGGCAATGTCTTCTGTTTGGGAGACTTCCCTATCTTTTGATTCTTCCGCTTCTACTTTTTTGTTGTAATGTACCACGAAATTTATATTCCTCGAAATTTGCTGATCACCTCTAATCTGTTGAATTCCCCATTCGGAAGAGAATTTAATTACTTGATGCAAGGTGGATGGTATTGCTTTCATGTCGTGGATCCATGGTCTCCCCATGATTACGTTATAGGCCATGTTAGTATCGATGACTTGGAACCTGGTACTTTTGATTACTCCCTTAGCATAAGTGCTAAGTTCAATTTCCCTTTTCGTTATAACTGTAGAGTTATCAAACCTTGATATGGCTCGTGCTTTTGGGATTACTTGATTCCCCAGTAGCATTTATTCCACGACTCTTAGCAAAATGATGTTGACTGAACTTCCTGGATCAATCAACACTCTTTTTACGTTAGTATCATGTATAAGTAAGGATATTACCAGAGCGTCGTTGTGAGGAAGAATTAATTTGTGGATATCTGCATCATCGAAGGATATATTGTTTGCTTCCAAATCTTCACGAATCCGCTTCCCGTGTGTAATTGTGAACTTTGTAGTTCTTTTACAGACCACTTCGTTTACCTCTTCACCTCCGTGTATCACGTTGACTATTCGTTTTGGAGATGGTGGTTTTGGGGGCTCCTACATGTTCTTCATGTATGACTGCTTACCTTTTTCACTAAACAATTCTGTTATGTAGCCCTGTTTCAATAATTGTTCTACCTCACCTTGAAAAAATCTACAATCTGCCGTTTTGTGTCCATGATCATTATGAAATTCACACCAAAAATCTGGGTTCCTTTTGTTTGGGTTCAGGGAGAAGAGAATACCAGGTTAACGCTCCTTTGGTAAGTGTTTCTCCAAACTTTTTAACTAAGACTGACTCAATTTCTTGCTTTGTCAAGTCATTTCCCTTCACTCCGGTGGTAAAAGCAGTCACATGGTCGCGTAGGTCAGTTGTCCCATCATATTTAAGAACATCAGGCATTTTGAATTTCTTGGGAATAGGCAGGGGCGCTGCACTTGGCTTCCAAGGTTGTTGAGAATATCTATCAACGTCAATGCTTTTGATAACAGGTGGTACTCCGGGAATTTTTTCGATTCGATCGTTTTGTTCCTTCACCTATTTTTGCAAAGTTAATAATAAAGATTGTAATTCTGGGTTATTGGACATACCTGGTCTTGTTTTGAGGGATTCGTTTAGAGCGCCTCCACTTCCTGAGTTCGCTAAACCAGATTGCGGGTTTTCCATAGTTGCGGTGTTGTTAGGAAGTGGCGCAGGTGATGTTGCTGGTAATCCTCTCATAAAATCTTGTAGCGCTTGAGTCACATATTCACCAACCATTTTCTTCACCTGATCTTGTTCTCCAGTTTGTTCATTTGCATTGTTATTATTGTTTTGAGCCGTGGATCTATCTTGGGAATTCTCCCTTGAGCCCCGTGGTGTTCCTAAAGGTGATGGAACTGGATTTCCAATTCTCTGTTGATTATTGTCATCGGCGTTTGACATGATTCAAAGGATGTAATTTGAAAGTAAAGATTATCAGATTCCCGGTAACGGAACCAATTTGTTTAACCAAAGAATTGGATTCTTTGCTCAAAGCTATTTTAAGAAGAACACGAGTTTCTGATAACCAAAGAATAGACTAGTAACTGTAAGTAAAACTTGTAAATGGAAAGTAATAAGATGAATAAAAAGTAAGTGTATTGCCGTAGTAGTTCGAATGTGTCTTACAAGTTACATTTTCTTCCCTTATATAGCGAATTTCTTAATATAATGTCTACCCTTTTCAGTGATTGAGCATTAATGACTAATTATGACATTAATGTAACGTTACAATGAGTAACCGTAACTGTTGCGTGAAGGTTGTGTAACGTGTGGCTCATTAATTAAAGATCTCCGAATCTGCCCTTTATTCCGCACGAATTCATTCTGACCTTGTCTCTTCATCTTCTCAATCAGGTTGAGATTCCCATAGCTAATTACCTCGTGGGTATGATGTGTCACGCCTCTTTTCTTCGTACCTCTTCATAGAGTCCTGTTCAGCTGTCGTGTTTTCATTACTCCACATAGATTGTTGAGTCATCAAGAATTACTACACGTGTGAAGCTCTTTTTACCAATACAAGTAGAGGTAAAGAAACTCGGTCAAAACCCCATAGATTCAAACTAAAATAGGAGGAAATTTGTACTCACAAACGAGAATGGCCTTAGACAGGCCAGTAAACAAGTTTCAGGCAAGAACAGGTTGGATCTCCATGAGATTTTCTCAAGGATCCATGTAATCAAACAGCTAGGAGGCATAGCAGGATGGTAATGACCGGAAAATGCACGAAAACTCCATAGATAGGAGCTTCCCGCCGGTGACGGCGATTAGGGTTAGGGGTGAGTTGAGAGAGAATTGGAGAGGTTAGGGAACCAGTGACGGCGGAAATGAAAGAGTAGGGGGGGTTAGGGTTGGTTTAGATTAATAGGGTAAGTTGTATCGTGGACCGTT
Organism: Nicotiana undulata; assembly: GCA_005239495.1. NCBI lineage: Eukaryota > Viridiplantae > Streptophyta > Magnoliopsida > Solanales > Solanaceae > Nicotiana > Nicotiana undulata. The sequence goes on along the minus strand of ML274635.1, from coordinate 53,786 downwards.
GATCTAAAAGATCAACGGCCACAATTGAACGAGGTTATTGGGTCGGGCAGGTGTAGATTGGGGCTTGGGGGTGCATTGGGCTAGTTTTTTTAAGGGGTTTGGGTTAATGTTTGAGGGGTTAGGTCCGAAAAATTAGAGAAAACAAATAGGGCTATTTTTTAAATCCCAATTAATTGATAAAAATAATTTACAAAAACAATTAACAAGTTATAAAATGATTTTCATGCATAGAAACATTTTAACATAATTACTCAATATTTAAAAAAAATACCACAAGCTATTTTTTGGTAAAATAATGTAATAATGCATGCATGGGCTATAATTGCAAAGTTATTGCAATTATAACCCAAAAATATATATGTGGCTACCTATGAAATAATTTAAGCTTAATATAAATATAAATAGCAAAATTAATCCATGAAATTGTTATAAAGTCCTTTGTGATGCAATTAGTAATTATTTATATAAATAAAAAAATACTGGGATAAATTAATTAAGATCTTTAAAAATTGCAGAAATTATGGAAAAATATTAATTGATGCTAATGCATAGTTTTGAAGATATATATGCATCTCGAAAAATATTATAGAGAAAAATTGGGTATCAACAATATGATAACTCATTCATAATCGAGCCATATAGTCCGCGTCAGTTTGGTCGTCAATTTAGATTTTACCATAACGTCCCCGATTTTTTGGAGAATGATATCCGTAGCGCATATCTAGATGAAGGACTCAGATTTTGGAAGATTTTCACACTGTATCAGTCTATGTCACGTGCGGCTTTTCTCCCAACGAGAGATTTCTTGGAGAAGCTTCTCTCCACCAATTATATGTCTTGGTGGGAGAAAGCGCATGGGAAGTTTCTTGAGGATAATTTACAAGCTCTGGTAGACAATGTTGGGCTAAAATTTACTATTCCTTTAGGAGATGAATATCAAGGTGTTGGAAAGACGCTCTCAAAAGTCAAGGAAACGCCTACTCCAATCCCAAAAGTAATTACACAACATAAGAAAAGGAAGCTTAAATCCTCAAAAGTAGTTTTGAAAGAGGTGTTGTCCACTTCAACAGATATAGAGAAAGACCCTCAAGTTAGTCCATTTAGCACGCGAGTAACTCAAGATACAAGCCAAAGTACCAACGGAGATCAAAATTGGAAAAGGAAAAGGAAAAGGCCTAACCGAGTAGAGATTGTACAGGTTCAAGTGTTGATAGTCCTAGAACGCATACAACTTGTAGCAAAGAGGTAGAATATAATAACCTCACCTTTCTCCTTCTATTTCTTTGAACGAATAGCTTCACTAAAAATTACTTTGTTTCTTTGCTTTTTCCTTATGCATCTAAATGACATTGGGCATCTGATGGCCTCCCCACATGACAAGCCGCAAGTTAGTGATGAATCTATTGCAGGGCCTACATCTAAAGTGAAGTCATCTTCAAAAGCATCATCTCTCCCTCATGACAAAACCCTCAAAATACAAACTCCAAATGAGATAACTCGCATTCTACCAATGACAAAGGCAGCCGTTTCTATTTTTGAAGGAAAGCGCATTGTCTTTAATCGCAAAAAGGAATTCGTCCTGGAACTTTGGGAGGATATTTGTAATTGACTCTCCAAAAATTGTGCAGAATTGATCTCATCTTATAGGGAGAAAATCATTGAGATTTTTTAGGATATAAAGAAGGCGGATGTTTTTTCTCTTTTCGAGCTTGCCGCTTCATATGAGCAAGAGCGATCTAATTTGGCTGATAAGACGAGTGAAGGTGAGAAGCTAGAGCTGATTACCAAAGCTAAGGAGTGTCTCGAATCGTTCAAACTTGAAGCAAGCGAGAAAGTCAAGAAAGTTTCCTCCAGTGAAAAGAAATTGAGAAGAGTTGTGAAGAGGTTGCATACATTACAACAAGAGATTGAGAATATCGAAGGTGTTATAGAAGAGACTCAAAAGGAGGTTGAAGAGATTCAAGAAAAAATTTCAGCTGCTGAGACTGAGGTCTCTACATATGACAATGTAAATTTTTTGACTGTTGATGATTCGGCCAATCTAGAGGAGAAGAAAAAGAACTTGGAGACTAGCTGTCAAGAATTGGTCAGCTACAAGTTATGTTTAGATTAGACTATTAAAATTATCTCCCCTTTTATCTTTATGTTAGATTGACCTAGAGGATATTTATTTCAGCATAAATAATATTGCTTCTCTTTTGCTTTACATTGTCAAACTTTTGTCTTAGTCGCATTTACAATTCTCAGCTTTATGCGCACGTAAAAAAAGATTGATATCTTGTTGTGGGAGAGTCCAAATAATAAACAGTTTGATCTATTGAAAATTATATTTCAATATCTAAAATATATTCAAAACTTAGAATCCAACACCTTCAAAATCTCCCCAGATAATATTTTGAAATCAACTTTAGATTCCACCATGGTGAAAATTTTATATTTGCACGGTCTCACCGACAAAATTGTATATTGGTGTATAAATGTTGACATTGAGAACCGTTTGATTTCTTAGAAACTAGACTTCAAAATATAAGACATAACCAAAATTTGTAATCAAACACTTTCAGAATCATACTAGATATTATTTTGAAACTAACTTTAAATTCCGGCATGTTGATAGTTTCATATTTGTGCAGCTTCACCAAAAATATTGTATCTTGGTGTAGGAACGTCGAAATCATGAACCACTTGATTTATGGAAAACTAGACTTCAAGATATAAGACATATCCGAATTTCAAGATTTAATACCTTAAGGATATTTTCAGATAATATTTCGAAATTAACATAAAAGTTTGACACGCTGACGATTTCAAACTTGCACGACTTAACCAAACCTTGTATATCTTGATGTAGGAATGTCGAAATCATGAACCATTTGATTCTTTGAAAAAAAGACTTCAAAATAAAACATGTCCAAAATATAGGATTTAATACCTTAAGGATAGTTTCAAATAGTATTTTGAAATCAAAATCAGATTTTGATATGCCAACAGTTTCAAATTGGTGCGACTTCGCCAAATATTTTATTTTTTGGTATGAAAGCCTCGGGATCACAAGATGTTTTTCTTTCTCTCGGTAAAAATTAAAGAGATCCATTTTCACAAATGTATTGGGTTCAAATCTCACTGAATTTGAAACATTGTGCCAAGCAATCTTTCTTTTTATACTTGTGTTCCCTTTTGACACCTCTCTTCTCTTGAAAGTTATGCAAACATTAAGACATCGTGAATCCACACACTTCAATGCAAATATTTTGTATCCTCCTAAAAGACTATGATAATTTCATTCAAGACAACAATTTACCATAGCGGCCCCCCCTTTAAATCAGATAGGATCCAAGTTTTAACAGAAGAATAGTATCTCAACTCGATTTTCAAGTGTTGATTGAATGGATTACATTCGATTGTACTTCTTTCAAACAACGATTGGGGCACTATGTATCTTTTGTACTCATGCGACAGAACTTAGAATGATATTCTAAGATTCCTACGTACCTCGGTGAAGAGGATCAAGTCATACCGTACTTCAGAATGGGTGAGCTTTTTTGTTTCTTTTTTTGTATTTATATATATATGTCCTAACTTTTTCCTATGCCACCTCTTTCGAGGATTTCAACCTAGTGGACTTTTTTTATGGGCCGTACACAATTTAGACTCATGCAAGCCAGAAGTGTAGGAACATATAGTTTAGGCTCGTGCGTCAAGGAGCGTTGCAACATCAAGGACAATATTTCTTCAAAAACTTGCCATTGATAGGGCCGATTCTCATGTCATCTGCATCAACCAGCTTGTAAGCCCCACTTGAGTAAGCTTTTTGTACGTCTTCTCATGGAAAGGACTTTATTTTCTACTTGAAAGGATCTCGGGCAAACTCTTTTATTGAAGGCGCGAGACAATCGAGCTTGATAACATTCAAGTAAGTTGAGATTCCAACCTCTTCTCATTAAGAGCCTCCACCTCTGCTAGTCGAAGTCAAGCATTATTTTCATCAGTGATCCCTTCTTGAATAGCAAATCACAATGAAGGTATTTGACGTTCAAATTCCAAAATGGCTTCGAGTCCATAGACAAGTGAATAAGGGGTCGCTTGTGTTTGTGTGTAGTGAGTTGTCCTGTATGGCCACAGATCTTCTTCCATACGGTCAAGGCAATATCATTTTGATGTGGAGACAACTTTCTTTAACAAATTGGATAGAGTCTTGTTGAATGCCTCAGCTAGACCATTGATGGCAGCATTGTACATAGAAGAGTTACATTGCTTGAAGCCAAAGAGATCAAAAATCTTTTTCATCAACCTATTGTCTAATGGATTACCATTATCTGTTATTATGTAACGAGGAATGTCAAAGCAATAGATTATGTTTACTCGGGTGAAACTTACCTCCTTATGAGCAACAACTTCAGCCCATTTTGAGAAGTAGTCAGTTGCAATCAATATGTATAGGTGCCCACCAGAGGACTTTGGCAGTGGTCCAACAACATCCAATCCCCAAGCGTCAAACAGCCAGGATGCAACAGTCGGGTGCAACACTTCGGGCGGCTGATGAGTAAACTTTTCATGGAACTGGCAAGCCTTGCATCTTCGAGCGTAATCCAAGCAATCTTTTACCATCGTTGGCCAATAATATCCCATCCTTTTTTATGTGGAAGTGGAACTTTGGTCCAGACTGGTATGATCCACATACCCCAGAATGTGCTTCTTATAAAGCTTGGAGTGCTTCATCTTCCCCTATACATCGTAAGAGTACTCTCTCGAATGATCTTCTGTATTGAGTAAGGCGACTGAATGGTTGGAATCTCCCAGATAGATTCGAGATGAATCTCCTAAGATAAGCTAACTTTCCTTGTTGACTTTTTAATTCATGAATGTTTCGAGGCTCAGTCATTTTCAAAATTGCATCTACTTTGTCTTGATCAATTTCAATCCCTCGATGTTGGACAATGAAACCAAGGAACTTCCCGGAAGTAACTCCAAAGGAAAATTTCAATAGATTCATCCTAAGTTTCAACATTCTTGTGGAGAAGGCATCAAAAATATTCTGCATAGCCCTTTGGTAAGTAGCACCAGCATTCTCAAGCCAAAAGGCATTACCTTGTAGCAATAAATACCCTTTGGGGTGCGAAATGCAACAAGTTATTCATCTTTTGGTGACATGCGAATTTGGTTATAGCCTGATAAACCATCCACGAATAACATTGCCTCGTACCCAATGGTAGCTTCAATCATAAGCTCTGGAATACAAAGCGAGAATTCATCCTTAGGGCATGTATTATTGAGATCCCTAAAGTCAACACACACTCGAATTTGTCCATTGTTCTTTCTCACGGGAACAATACTTGAAACCCATGTTGGGTATTTCACTTCATGAATAAATACATCTTCAATGAGTTTGTTAACTTCACTTTCGATCAAGGGAACCAAGCTCGGCCTAAAGCACCTTTGGTCTTTCTTAACATGACGAGCGCCATTCTCGACTGACAGGTGATGGACTGCTACTTTAGGGTCCAAGCCAGGCATCTCTTTGTAACTTCAAGCAAATAAATCCTTGAACTCCTTGAGTAATTCGATATAAGTGATTTCCTCATTGATTGCTAGTAAAGTACTTAGGTAAGTGGGCCTTGGTTCTTCATCTGTGTCTAGGTTAAATTCTTTTAAGGCATCAACAGTTGTCTTCACCCATTCTTCAAGTTCCGGGGAGCATCTTTTGCATCCTCATCTTCTTGAGGGTCTTAGTCATTGAAATATATGTGGTAACACTAAGAAATATCCTCTAGTTTCTCGTCAGTCTTCTTGGAGATGAAACAAATTTCTCGCCTTTTACAATGACGTGATATGAAGAGCCCATACTCTCTTAATCTTCGTCACGTTTCTTGGTGTACACCACAATATATGGCTTTACCTTTAGTACCTCATCACACGAAACCACAAGTTTCGTATGTAGCCTCATTCTAGAAGGAACAAAACTTTGGAATTGGCAAGATGTTCACTGAGGATCCTCCATCATTCAAAATTTGATTTACTTTTTCATCGCACATATAGCCAACCAGGTATAATGGGCGGTTATGCGGAGCGTCACCTAGTAGAAGATCGTCATTTGTGAACATAACATTTTCCTCACAAGCATTAACTTTTTGAGGAATGGACTCGATGAGATTTTCAAAAGATTGTGCCAACGGTAGGTCATCACTCTTTTCTTCCCCTTTATCAGCATTGCAACAAGAGGCCTCAATATCATCACGGGAAATCTTCATGTGGAACAAACATGGAAAGAAATCCTCCAAGTTCACTGGATATCGTGGCTTTTGAGGGTGGTGCACTTCCACTTTGCTTTCTTCAAAAGCTTAACTGGATTCCGTTTCCTTGGTCTTTTTACCATCATCTTCCTTGTTGGTTGTTCTATTGATTCTTTTCGTTGGCTCCATTTGTGGCGCATATGGCAAGTCACCAACGTCAAACCTTCATCATCATCAGGTTGATGAACTTCAACTTTGTTGCTCTCCAGTAATTCGTCATCTTTACTTTCTTTAAAACTACATAATTCATCTGGACTGAATGAGCCAAAGGTTATAGAGACTTTGTTTTCATTTGCTTTCTCATCTTTAAGCACGGTCTTCTTTTCACGAGCCAAGTACATGACTTTGTCCTTGAAGACAAAGCACTTCTCTAGTGGGTGGCTCACAAGTCGATCATATTTGCAGTAATTTGGGTCATTAGTTTTTCCAGCTTCATTTGGGAGCTTCATCTCCGGAAGCTCAATGAGCTTTAACGCGAGAAGCTCTTCAAAAGTTGCAGGCATATCCGAATCTAGGAATATATACTCTTTTTCTTACATTTCCTTCAGAGTCAACTTTCCGCTTGTCTTATATTAAAAGGAAGTGGATTTCATACTCTTCTTCTTGATCACCGTCATTATGAACTTAACAAGTGATGTGTTGACATTCATAGCTTCTGTGCTTTCAGACTTTGGTACAAACTTGGTCCATTTTCTGACTTTTTGCTTGTCGTTCCTTTTGCGAGGCTCATAGCTGGGAAACTTTACATTTTCAACATAGGCCATGCTCAACTCCATGTTATGGGCACGAGTTGCAAGTTCTTCAAATGTGCTAGGCTTGATACCTTACAAGGTGTAGCACAGTCCCCAATGCATGTCTTTGATGCACATCTCTATGCCCGAAGTTTCACTAAGCATGTCTTTGCAGTTGAGGCTTGCATTCTTCCAACAATTGACAAAGTCGATAACTGGTTCACCTTTTCATTGATGAGTATTTGTGAGTTATATCATACTCACAGTATGCCTCGTGATATAAAAGAAATTAAGGAACTCTTGCTCTAGTTGATCCCAGATATCAATAGATCCAGCCTCGAGGTCTGTGTACCAGTCAAAAGAATTTCCTTTTAGCGAACCGACAAACTACTTGACGAGGTAGTCCCCATAAGTCCCAGTATTTGCATGTCTCAATGAAGTGCGCCACATGTTTCTTTGAATTACCTTTACCATCAAACTATTAAAACTTTGGAGGTTGATAGCCAGCATGCATCTTCAACATATCCATCTTTGCAGTGTACGACTTTGTGTATTTAAGAGAGGACTTGATAGCAACTTCATACTTGTTTTTAATAGTTCTTTCAATGAACTCCTGCAGTTGATCGATTGGAATCATCCCTTCAGATAAGACAGGAATAGCCTTAGCGGATGCTACTTGTCTTGGGGGAGAATTACTCTCTGGAACCTTTGAGAGCTTGCTAGGTGCATGGGTGATTCTTCTTCCATCAAGATTCCCATCATGTCTGTTATCTTGTTGATTCTAGAATCTTGAGTTAGCTTGTACTTGGTCAAGTCAGCGATTCCTTCCGTCAAGTTTTCCAACTACCCTTCAACAGATGAAGCGTTTGTCACCATTGTTTGCATTAATGTTGTGGATGATGGGAAGTATCGACACACAAATTGATTCTTGAATGGCTCACTCTATGCGGTGTAAGTGGGGAAGATCCATCACTTGAAATATCATCATCTTCCTTCACAGCAGAGTTCTTGGATCCAGAGAGGTCAAGCAGAGCTAGAGTTTTTGTGATTTTTTCAGCAATATCGCTTCCTCCTTCGTGCACGTTCGTGGAAGATCTTGCTCCTTTTGAGGATGAAGATTCGAAAATAGGGTTGATGCGGACGACACTTGGGTTGCTTGTTGTCCTAATGAGCTTGCTTTGCTCCTCGTAACTGGTCCTAAGCTTCCAAAGGTAACATGGATGATGTTTTCCACGTCAGCATAGAACCTGGAATTAGCAGCCTTGGTGGAAGTTGATCTGGAGTTGATTTTATTTGAAGCCATTTCGATGTTCTTGAACTTTGGTGATTGAAAAGTTGATATGAGAGGTATAGATTGTCCTACAGGGCGTGCCAAAATTTGTAGATATTGCGTCAAGAAAATAACCGAGATAAAACAAATATTGCAACAATCGTAGTATTTTATTTCAAATAATATGAGTGTACAAACTTTATGAATTCTCTATTTTTTCTTTACAATAGTAAGTAAATTCAAATATCTTTGAGCTTGATCTTGAATATGTAGTTGTTGCCACGAACGATGATGTTGAATTCAACTAGCATGAACTTTGATTTGAACTCGTAACCTTGAATCTTGATTTGTTCTTCATTCTTGAGATTGAACTTGATTTCTGGAACTTGAATTTGATTGCTTGAAGCTTGAAACTTGTAGAGAAATTTGCGGCGTTTGATCCACGAGCTCTCTCTTGCTTCTTGTTATAACTTCTAGTATCATTTTATGGGTTATGAATACCCATATTTATAGTTGTGGGAGGAAAACGTTGTGATGAGAACAAACTCTTTCCGACCAATCAAATTGAAGAGTGACAAGACCGCATTTAATTGCCAGAACATGTCACTTGCACACGTGGTGCAATTTTATTGGCCTTTTAATTTGACTTGGCATGATTTGTTATTTTGACACGTGGCATGATCCCATTTGCTCTTCTATTTGACTTGGCGTTCCACGTCATTTTACACGTGGCACCAAAGTGGGCCTCTAGGAAGATGACATTTTGGGCCTAATAAAGTGGGTTCATCACTCGTAGCCAATTAAACGGGCTAGCCCAATGAATTTAGGCTTATTATTTAATGCATATATGTTGGACTTATATAACTAATCCAATTATATTAATCCAATATGTTTGTTTGAACTACTATATCTTGAATTTAAAATATAGTCCAAATTCATTTGCCGATTTAATCCCAATAAAATTTATATGCCTACAACATCAATATGACTAGATAGACCTTACAATACTCATGTATCATGGACCAATATGGTTCAATCAATCACGACTTCTACATTTAAATCTTCGTATGGGCACTACTAAAAATACAATAATGACTGAGAAGAATATGTCAATGACAGGCTTTGAGGTATTGATGAACCGAGAAATGACGCTGGAATGATCTTTTTAAAATCATGCATGTATTTTGACTATTAAAAATATTTTGGAGAAATAGTATTGCATCAAATTTTAAAGTATGTTGGGCAAAACTTGGCTCTATCGTCATAATTTTGAAAAAGGTGGGGCAGAATTTTAAAGCATACAGTAAATTCTAGTGACCGTCAGGATTTTACGCAAAATTGTGACCATCACTAAAATTTCAGTTGCAACGCTGAAATAAGTCTGATGATCCATCATCATTCTGGTGGCAAAATCTTGATGATCAACATAACTATTGTGTGCTTTAACATTCTACCCAGCGTGCTTTAAAATCGAAAAAAATTATGTCAGTGTGCCTTAAAATTCGGGCATAAGGCTTTTTTGATTCACAATTTCAATTATTAGGGTTAAAAATGTTAATAGTAGCACATAAATATCCTATTTATGTTATTCTCCCTTGAGGAACAAAAAATTGCATCTGTTATTCCCCTAAGAAACTGGTCTTTAAATATTTTTTTCTTTTTTTATTTAATTACAAAAATAGGCTTCTTCTTCACCAATAATATTATAGTTCTTTCATATTGGAAGCTTAAAAATCTTGTTTGCAGGTGCAAACTAGAAATTAATGATTGGTTATTATTATAATCGGTTGAATATTGATAATTTATACTTAAGTTTTAGTTGAACCACTACTTTAGTGACTTGCTTTAAAAATCTCAAAAACTCCATTATGGTCCTTAGTAGATGTTGGAGAAGACAAAATGAGTCTTCTTGATTTGGTGGTATTTGACTAAAACTGAAGATCATTTATGTTAGTATGTGGAGGCTTTATTTTAAATAGACCATTTGGAATAATTTGAGGTAATTCAATCAAAATTGGAATTGCAAATTTTTTTTCTGAATCACATAGATAAATTATTTCAATCAGGTAGACTTCAATAAACAATTTAACAAATAGGCCGATTATAGATAACAGAAAATCATGCCAATGTGGTAGAGCTTGGTGAACAATTAAACAATCACAAATTCTTACCAATCGGGTAGAGTTTGTGAGTGATTAACAATATAAGTCGAGTAAATGTAATATAAAATCTAACAATTTAGATAGAGAAATTCCTGACTAGCAATAAGTATGTGTAAGACTGAAAATCATTTTCTAAACATATTCAAAACGAGACAAAATTGATCAGTTAATTTCAGCAAGTTTGGGTCGACATCAAAGTTGAAATCTGAGACTGTGTGAAACAACAACTCTTTCTCTCTCTCTTCTGCCATCTCTTATCTCTCTCTCTCTTCGACCAACAGCCATCTCCGACGAGCGGCTGGAACCCGCATTTTCTCTCTAGCAATGCAGGAAAGTAAGTCCCCTCTCTCTTTCCTCTCTCCCCATTTCTCTCCCACTTTTCTTCTCTATTCCTCCCTTCTTCTTCTTCCCCATTTCTGCAAACCCTAGGTCTCTCCTACCGGCGACAGCTCCGTACGCTACCCCCACCTTCTTCTTCGCCTCCCCGTGCCCTCCCCCCTTTTCCCCACTCTGTTCTACCCCCTTAGTTTTCCCTTTTTCTCCCTCTCTTATTGCTGCTTCTTTGGGTTCGGTCTTCGGCTGTCTCTGCCGGTGACGTCTGCCTGCTTCGGCGTCGTGTAAGTGGGCAGCCACAACTTCCAGTTAGAGGGTTATCAGGTACAGTGGTGACAGTCCCCATTCCCCGTTTGATTTCGAGTTTTTGTAATTTTCAGGTATCATTCCCAACGTATGGGCAAGTAGCGGGGATCACCTCTGGTTGGCGTTAGCAAGGGACACCGGTAATTTGGAAGGAGAGCGTTAGGCCTCGCAATCTCGGGTGTACACCAAGTCGAATTTCCTGGTTCTATTCTCGGGAGTTGGTACCTCTCGTTCTCCTGTCCCCCTCCCTCATGCGTTATCTTATTGTTGCTATATTAGTTGTTTTTAGTCTAGTCTAGTCAAAGTATTAGCGTGCCGGTAGTTACAACTTGTTTTCTTAGCAATTTTCCTAGTTTACCGTAGGTGTGGTGGTTGTGGTCTATGATGGTAGAATAAGGTCATTTACTTGGGTGGGGCCGGAGGTGGGGCAAGGGGGTAGGGCAGGGGACAAGGGGTGGGGCAGGGGACAACGGGATAAGGGGGAAGGGATCCTATAGGTTGAGAATTGGTCCGTGGAACATAGGGACGCTAATGGGTAAGCCTATTGAGTTGGCAAAGATTCTCCAATAGAGAAAAGTCAATATAATATGTGTTGAGACTAGATGGGTATGATCGAAGGCGAAGATTGCGGATGGGTTTAAATTATGGTATTCTGGAGGGCTCGAAGGGTAAGAATGGAGAGAGTATTTTAGTGGACAGGGTAAGGCCAGGAGCTGGTTTGGGGAATCACGGGGCCTTACTTATTCAGGGGGGACTTGATTCTGAAATGGAATGATTGATAGAATAGGGAACTTAGAGAGATGGTGATAGAGGTTAAACGGGTGAGCGATACATTAATGACTATTAAGTTAGTGGTTGGTGGGCTCACTCTGAATGTCATTAGCGTTTGCGCTCTTCAAGCGGGCTTGGATGAGGAGGTCAAGAGGTGTTTCTTAGAGGGTTTGGATAAGGTGGTGCATGGTATTCCGCCCACGGAGAAGCTATTTGTAAGAAGAGATTTCAACGGGCATATCGGGACGTCTGTTGGTGGCAATGGTGAGGTTCATGACGGCTTTGGCTTTGGGGATAAGAACAGAGGTGGCATCTCTCTACTGGATTTCTTTAAGGCTTTTGAGTTGGTGATTGCGAACTCTAGTTTTCCAAAGAGGGAGGAGCACTTGGTTACTTTTCAAAGTTCGGTGGCTAAGACCCAGATTGACTATCTACGCCTAAGGAAGTGTGAAAGAGGGTTGTGCAAGGATTGCAAGGTTATCCCCAGTGAGACACTCGCGACCCAACATAGGCTCTTGGTAATGAACGTCGGTATCATGATAAGAAGGAAGAAGAACGTGGTTCGGGGTCATCCGAGGATTAGGTGGGGTGCCTTGACGAAGGATAAAGCTCAAGAGTTGAGGGCTTGGAGGAGTAGTGGGAACGTGAGTGGTATGTGGAAAATGATAGTGAACTGTATAAGGGAGGCTGCAATAGAGGTGTTAGGGGTATCAAAGGGTTACTTGAGCGGTCACATGGGCGACTAGTGGTGGAACGCTGAGGTCCACGAAAAGGTAGAAGAAAAGAAAGCGGAATACCGGAGGTTAGTAGAGAGTACATACGAGGAGGAAAGGAGGATGAACAGATAAAGATATAAGGCAGCTAGGAAGGTGGCGAAGTTAGGCGTTACGGAGGCTAAGACTGCCGCGTTTGGTCGCCTGTACGTAGAAATGAGGGACAAAGGCAGGGACAAAAAGTTATTTCGGCTGGCCAAGGCGAGAGAGACGATGGCTCGTGATCTGGACCAAGTGAGGTGCATCAAGGACGAGAAGGTAGAGTGTTGATGGAAGATGCTCACATTAAGCGGAGATGGCAGACTTACTTTCATAAATTGTTGAATGACAGAGGGGACAGAGATATTGTGCTAGGGGAATTGGAGCACTCCGAGAGTCATCGAGATTTTAGCTACTGTAGGCGCATTAAGGTCGAGGAGTTCGTGGGGGCTATGCGTAGGCAGAGGAATCCGGCCCGACTAGATTCCGATAGAATTTTGGAGGTCAGTGGGTAGAGCAGGATTGGAGTGGCTAACTGGGCTGTTTAATATTATTTTCAGGACAAAAAAGATGCCAGAAGAATGGAGATGGAGTACGATGATACCGTTGTACAAGAACAAAGGCAATATCCAGAATTATAACAACTATAGGGGTATCAAGTTACTAAGTCATACCATGAAGGTTTGGGAGAGGGTAGTGAAAGTGAGGGTGAGGAGGTCGTGTCGATATCCGATAACCAGTTTGGGTGCATGCCTGGTCGTTCTACTACGGAAGCTATCCATCTTGTACGGAGGTTTGTTGAACTGTATAGGAATAGGAAGAAGGATTTGCACGCGGTGTTTATTGACCTAGAAAAAGCATATGACAAGGTCCCTAAGGAAGTTCTTTGGAGATACCTGGAGCTGAAACGTGTTCTGGTTGCTTATATTAGGGTGATTAAGGACATGTACGATGGAGCTACGACTTGGGTTAGGACAGTGGGTGGCGACTCGGAGCATTTTCAGGTTGTTATGGGTTTACACTAAGGACCGACGCTCATCCCATTCTTATTTGCCTTGGCGATGGACACGCTGACACACCATATCCAAGGGGAGGTGCCATGGTGTATGTTATTCGCCAATGATATTGTTCTGATCGATGATACGCGAGGTGGTGTTAACGAGATGTTGGAGGTTTGGAGATAGACCCTTGAGTCTAAAGGTTTCAAGTTGAGAAGGACTAAGACAAAATACGTGGAGTGCATGTTCAACGACGTTTTGGGAGAAACGGACATGGACGTGAGGCTTGACTCTCAAGTCATTCCCAAGAAAGGGAGCTTCAAGTACCTGGGATCAGTTATCCAAGAGTATGGGGAGATTGATGAGGATGTTACACACCGTATATGGGTGGGGTGGATGAATTGGAGACTAGAGTCTGGTGTCTTGTACGACAGGAAGGTTCCCCCGAAACTTGAAGGTACGTTATATAGAGCGATGGTTAGACCGGCCATGATATATGATGCTGAGAGTTGGCCAGTCGAGAATTCTCATATCCACAAGATGAACGTTGCAAAAATGAGGATGTTGAGATGGATGTGTAGGCACACTAGGTGGGATAAGATTAGGAATGAAGATATCCAGGTGAAGGTGGGCTTGACCCCCATAGAAGATAAGATGCAGGAAGCTAGGCTTAGATGGTTCGAGCACGTGCAGAGGAGAAGCATGGATGCCTCAGTTAGGAGGTGTGAATGGATGGCCTTGACAGGTGTGAGAAAAGATAGAGGGCGGCCAAAGAAATATTGGGGAGAGGTGATCAGGCAGAACCTGGTGCGACTTCAGATTTCCAAGGACATGACCCTTGATAGGAAGTTGTGGAGGGCTAACATTAAGGTTGTAGGTTAGGAAGTAGGAGGCTAGCATGGGTTATGTCTTAGGCTGCTAGTGGCTTCAATTGTGTCCTTATTACTTCTTTAAGGCTGGAGGTTAGGTCGTAGGAGGCTAGTCCCATAGTGTAGCGTCTTAGGATGCTAGTGGCTCTTTTTATATCCATATTACTCTAGTGTGTCTTTAGTACTGTGACATTATTACTGCTTATTGTTATTGCTTTTCTCTCTATTTTATGGTTATTACATTGCTGATGTTATCTTTATTTTTCTTTCTTTCTTGCTTGCTTCTTCTGATATTACTGCACCACTGTCTCTTCTCACTTCTTGAGCTGAGGGTCTATCGGAAACAACATCTCTACTCCTCTGGAGCAGGGGTAAGGTCTGCGTACACACTACCCTCCCCAGACCCCACTTGTGGGATTTTCCTGGGTTGTTGTTTGTTGTTGTTATTCAAAACGGGACAAAATTTTTAGACAAAACCCTAGGTCATTATATTCCTGTCAATCACCCCTTGAGGAAAGGATGCATACTAATTGGGCTTTGCAATAGCTTGGACTGTTTACAGACTAGCTCTGCATCTTCTACCAAAATGACTTGTGGCCCAATCATACGCACTTCAAGAAACTATTGGCCTTGGTGCAGATTAAGAGCCTGTTTGGATGGGCTTAAAAGCTGGTTTGACCAGCTTTTAAGCACTTTTTAACTTTTAGTAGTGTTTGACAACTAAAAAAAGGGCTTAAAAAAAAGCTAAAATCTACTTTAAAAAAGCAAAAAGCAACAAGTTGGGTAAACCCAGCTTTTTCGAAATTGGCTTAAAAGCCACCTTACTTTGACCAGGTATATTACATTATTATCCCTTATAACTTTTCTTAATTCCGAATTTACCCTTCAGTAAAAAAACCCTAAAATACACGATATCTTTCAATCTCCCTTTTTGTTGCAGACTCTGCCTTCTTCTTCCTCCTGCTTGGCGTTCTTCTTCCTCTTCTTGTTGCGTACTCTCCCCAACTTCAGCTCCAATTTGAAAGCTTCTTCAGTCCAGTAAGTTTAATCTTCCTGTTGAATGTCAATTCCTAGTGTGTTTTCAAAGTTTTGGATTAATTTTAATGGGAAACCCCTTTTTTATTTGGCTTTTCCTTGGGTTTTGACCTGAATCTGTAACTAAGGATTTAAGAAATTAGGGTATAAGATAAGAAGTAAACAATATGTAGATTTTAGGTATATAAGATTAAATGTATTCCCATAAGGAAGGCCCTTACTCTGCATATCTTCATTCCTTTAGAGTTGCCTACATATCTACAACTATTTTTCCATAAATTAATAAGATGTTACGAAATCATAAACCTCTTTGGAGTTTGCGACCTTAATCAACTTTCAAGATAAATGATTATGTATTTATAATATTAGAGCATCACGGTAGAAAGATTATGTTGCTAGCTAATGTGGTACCAGAAAGAAAAGTGAGAGTTATATATTTGATTAAAAGCAGTAGTATTAAATGAATTAGTTACTGAAAACTGGTTTGCAAGAATAAGACTTTCTTCTGTTTCATCCTAAGGATTTAATGCCAGTATGAGAGGAAAAACTATTCAACTAATTTGGATTTAAAGTCCAGTAAATCAAACTCTTCATAGTAAGCTTTCTCTAAGAAAACTCTAACTTATTTGAAACAAAACAACAATGTAGTTTGTGCTGACCATATATACTAAAGTGTTCTTCATGAATTAGAGCTTCAACTTCAACTTTAACTAGATATATTACTAGAAAAAGGCATTATTTTACCTTTCTACATGTCATTATCAAGCAAAGATGCTTTATGTAGAAGTCCAAGTAGTATTCTGGTAATAAAAGAGGAAATTAACTGTTAGTAAATGTTTGTTTGCACTCACTGATTCGTGTGGTCATTCATTGTAGTGTTTTATCCATGTGTTTTTGTACGGAGGTTTCAACTTAAAATAAGCTTTAAGGTATTTTTTCCGTCAAACACAAGGCTCTTTAGACTATCTTTATGCAACTTCAGTTTTAGCTTCTTGGTTGCTCTGCTTTCTTCAAATTATTTACATTCAATTATGCCGGACAATGCTAAGTGGGACGATGATATTATATTTATTGAGTTGTGTGAGCAAGAGATTAGAAAAAGAGATAGACCAAACACTTACTTAAATAAAGATGGGTGGAAAAGTCTTGTTGACGAGTTCTGTAAGAAGACGGAAAAAGACTATGATAAAAAAAATGAAAAACCATTGGGACTACATGAAAGGCGAATGGACACTTTTTAAGCAATTGATGAGAGTGGAGACAGGTTTAGGATGGGATGCCACGAAAAATACGATTATGGCAGATGATGATTGGTGGGACCGAAAAATTAAGGTACATCTTTCACATTATTATATGTGTTATTCTTATTTTTTTTCATTGTTAATTTTATCAGTTTGATTAAAGTAGTTTTAATTTTCTCTTTTTACAGGAGAATACAAAATATAAGAAATTTAGGAACAAAGATTTTCCACTCATATGGTTTCACTACGATGCATTGTTTGCTGATGTTGTTGCCACAAGAGAAAGAGCACGTGTAGCAAATCAAGAACAATCATCCCGCATTAGACTTAATCTTGATGAAGAAGGAATAAATTTTATTGATGATTGTGACAAAGAATACTTTATTCATCCTAATGATGAAATGAGCGATGAAAGTGATGATCTACAGAATATAAATTCTGTTATGTTTCCAGAGTCATCACTAAAAAGACAAAAATCAATTGATGGTGTTAGAACCAGTAGTCAAGTAAGAAAGAGTAAGAAAAAAACAGCTGCAACATTGATAAAAGAGGACATACACTCTCTCATAGAGTTTATGTCTAGCAAAAGCACTGCTACATCTCCTGCAGTTGATGAGACATCCATCGATATGTGTATTGGCACGTTGGGACAAATTTCTGATATTCTAGCTGGGAGTGAAATTTACAGTTTTACTATGAATATGTTCCGCAAGAAAAATAACCGGCAGATATTTTTTGGGATGCCTACTGATGAAGCTCGCAAGTCTTGGTTGGAGTTTAACTATCAGTTATACCTCAAGAAAAATGGATAATTGATCGTTGTGGTTGAGTATTTCTAGCATTCTGTGTTCTAATATTGTGATTGTATGTGTAAACGTTATTATGGTTTTATGTGTAAACTTTATATATTTCTTCTTGTTTAGACGTTGTGATTGTATCATTAAACTTTTATTGAATTAAAGCTTCTGTTTGTTGAGCTTATGTTAAGCTTACTATTGTTAAGCTTCCCTTTCCTTTATGTTTGTAAAGCTTCTTTTAAGGTTATGTTTAGAAAGCTTCAGTTAACTTTATATTTTCATTTTCAGTAAAATGAAGAGTTCGAACTCTAGTGACATAGTAGATCCTTATCCAAGTTATTCGTCAGACGATGAAGATGAAGAAGAGCTGGAGGAAAAACAGAGGGAGCAAGATGAGAAGGAATGGACAGCTTTATGTCAAATAGCAGGTAAATTGATTTTGATGTATTACGAAAAATACCTATGCAAGGAACCTTGTCGTACATCTAGTCGCTCTGGAAATGTATTTATTCAAGAGATATTAAGAGAAAACGAGACTCGTTGTTATGAAAATTTTCGATTGAGGAAGTCGGTGTTTGTTGATCTATCGAATGACTTAACTGAAAAGTATGGGCTTAAACCCACACGTGGAATGTCTAAACACGAGATGTTAGGCATGTTCTTGATGACTTGTGCACATGGAGCTGGAAATCGATTGATACAGGAAATCTTTCAACATTCGGGAGAAACAATTCATAGACACTTTCATAATGTTTTAAAGGTCATCTGTGAGCTTGCAAGAGATATAATTAGACCACATCAAAATTATAATGATGGTGAAGGAGCTCACAAGCCATGTAATAGTCGATATCTCCCTTTCTTAGAGTAAGTAATATTTTTACATAATTCATTTTTATTAAACTTATAACTTAACTTTTATAAGTATTACTAACTTAAGTTAAATTTATACTTATAAATGTGTGTAGGATTGTATTGGAGCACTTGATGGCACACATGTTAAAGCAAGATTACCGCAAGGTCAAGAGATACCATATATTGGACGTAAAGGTTATCCGACTCAAAATATTCTTGTTGTAGTAGATTTTAATATGTGTTTTACATTTGCATGGGCTGGGTGGGAAGGAGCAGCTCATGATAGTCGTATATTTGGTGAGGCCTTTCGTAGACAAGAACTCAACTTTCCATGTCAATAGGAAATAAGTATTATCTAGTTGATGCAGGATATCCGCATACGAAGGGATATATGGCTCCATACAAAGGAGATAATGTGAGATATCACCTAGCACAATTCCGTCGCGGTGCAACAAGGCAATTGCGAGAACCAAGAGGGCGAATTGAAAAATTTAACTATTTGCATTCTTCTTGTAGAAATATTGTAGAGCGCACATTTGGGGTTTGGAAAGCAAGATGGTCTATTTTGCGAGACATGCCTTTCTATCCCATTGACACTCAAAGAGACATCGTACTTGCTACTATGGCCATTCATAACTATATTAGCAAGAAATGCAATATGGGTGATGCATTCCGAGCAGCTGAGAATGAGAGATATGTTTCATCTATTGATCCTGATGTCGGGACATCTTTGAGAGCTAATAACAATATAAATGTGGAAGATGTGGAAGAGCAAAGTGATCTTGTTTGGATTGGTCTTCGCGATTTTATTGCTAATGAAATTTGTGAAGCTTGATACTTGTAGTTGTATGAATCTTTTAAAACACTAATATTTATCAAAGTCAGTGCCTATTGTACGTATTGTCGTGAATGGAACATGTTTTCCAATACTTGAACTTGTTGTATCAATAGTGTGGGGTCTATATATGTAATTTGACATTAACTAATTGAAACTTATTAATTTACATTCCAATTGAGAAATGTTATTTTGTTTTGTTCTCTTGAAATATACATATAATTAAGTGGTTGAAATTAGAACGATTGAAATTAAAGAAGAGTAATACTTGATTTGTTGAAATTAAATAGTAGTAGGAACAAAGTATTTTCTTTCCTCTTTTGTACAAACTAAAAATGAGCGTTCAAGAATTATATTTGTAAAAACTATCTTAAGTAATCATTTAAATTGAATTAAATTAAAATATAAATTATTTTTTATTTGCATTAATTATATGAATCAAATATATTGTAGTGATCAGCTCCTTTATAATATTAACAGTTTTAAGGATATTTCTGTCTTTTTAACAGAAAAAAAGTTCTTACCAGCACTTGTTTACCAAACACTTTAACAGTTTTTTTAAGTTTCAACACTTTTATCCAAACAGGTAACTGCTTATTTATAAAACAAGTTTCAGCACTGAAAAGCTGCTTTTAAGCAAGCTACTTTTTTCCGGCTAATCCAAACGGGCACTAAGCTGGGTTTGTTTTTGAAATAGAGCTTGCTAACTAGTTGTTGAGTTTAGGAAATACTGTTACAAAAAGTGTTTGTTTGAGATGTCTCTACGAGATTTCAAAACTGAAAAAAAGAACTGCTTTTCTCTGTGGAAAAATGCTTCTCTTTTTTAATTTAGACATTACCAAGTTTCACTTCAGTCCACTACCATTCTCTTTATCAATGTGAGGTAACATACAGTTCTTACATTCATTATTACAGAATAAATGATATATTTATCAATTATCATATTAGCATATACGATGAACGTATATAAAGGATTCACATAGTTAACGTCGAATAATTTAGAATTGAAGCTTATTGATTGATATTAAAATCATCTCAACTAAAGTTGCAGTCACTCGCTTATTTTCTTTAGAATGCTTGTAAATTTTTAAGTGAAAAATTAACTTAAAATGTCAGTTGCAATTCAAATTATTACTCACTCAGTTCTCATTATGTGATAAATTTTTCATATTAGTCCGTCTTTAAAAATGACATATTCTTATTTTTTGAAGCAATTTAAATTTGTATTTACTCATTTTACCTTTAGAAACTTTTACAGCAACATGGAGTGTTTAAGATTATAAATTTCACTTTTTTTTTGTTAAATACCGCGCGGAGTAAAACCAGGGGCGAAACTATGTTTCATTAAGGGTGGTCAACTGACCACCCTTCACCGGAAAATTATACTCCGTATAAGATAAAATATTACTTGTTATTGATTAAAAATAGGTTTTGAATAGTCTTACATAGCCCAATAGCAAAAGTTTGAACACCCTTGTTGAATTTTCTGACTTAAACTACCATGGATATTGATTGAGGTCGAGCAAAAGATGGTTGATTAACAAGGCAAAGTCTTGCTTAACTCATGTATTTTTCTTTTAAATTGTGAAAAGACAGAGAAAGTGGGTGAGAATAACGAGAAGGCGAAGATGTGCTATTATCATATGGAAATAACAGGACCCCAATGAATGGTTTTCTCGGTGCATTCAATTAATAATGCAACTCACATGAATAGTTGTGTAGGGACTGTCTCAGCACGTGCTGGACCTTAAATATCATCATTCAGCAATTAAAGCTTACCATTTAATTGGCAACGTTTACATCTACCAACATCCACACAATTTTTAGCAACTAATTAATTTTGTAGAATAAACGTGTAGATGGACAATTGGATGTAGAAAATAGATAACACATGACAGTGTCTGTCATCTTCCTTCTTCCTGGATATGGAGCTGCCACGGCAGGTTATAAGTGCTCTACGTATTGTGCTGGATCCTCACCCATCACACGACTCTTAATACATTTTGATTTAGGATTCTTTTACTTAGATCACTTGTGATATACAAGGACTCATGCAATCAAACTAGCAGAAAAATGAAAGCAGAAATTGATTATATATCATTGCTTATGTTACTGTTTGAATGCTTATCTTTAAGAATCAATCAACCAAAGAAACAATTGGCAAGTTAATCAAATTTACGATAAACATGAAAGTTCTTTACATTATTGAGAATATATATTAAATTTTAAAACTCTAATCTTGTTTTCATCATTAAAAATGGCAATCGGGTGCACAGAGCATCTTGCATTCAAGCAAGGTCCGGAAAAAGGCCGCACCCCAAGAGATATAACGTAGACAGTCTACCTAATACAAAAATCAGTGGCCGCTTGTGAAATATAAAAAGGGATGTATTCTCTTGTATGAATTTGGGGAAGAAAGAGGGTATGGATTCCACGTTACATCACGTGAAAAATCTCATTTACAGATCACAATTGCAATTTGCAAGGAGGCAGGAACCAACAATAAAAATACCGTTATGCAATTACACAAGAATGGTATATATAGACTAAGAAGTCACCTGGGTTATAGTCTTGACAACGTCTTTGTTGGGTCTTGGGGGCACATCTGGAAAAACCCAAATCAGTTCAGTGGTAGCATCATATTTTACCAACTTACACTTTTTTCTGGTCATCTGTAACTCAAATCGGACTGTAAGTGTCAGAAAGAAACCCAATAACAATAAACTATCAATTGTTGCAGATCTAAACTTTTCAGCTTAAACAAGAAAAAAGGTTAAAATAGAATGAAAACTACCGTCCATTTTGAGAAACAAAGTTCGGCATCTCGACTTACTAATGACAGCAGAACAAAGGCAAATGTCTACTAATAAGCGGAAGTCATTATTGAGTAAAGATCTCAACTTCTATAAGTATAATGCAAGTCTCTTTACAACTAAAACTTTGCATCACTTGGTTAAAAAGCTAGCTAACTTCTTAATACTGAAGGTGGAGACAGAAAACAGTTTGACCTTTCATGGGAAATAAATTATTCTACTCAAATGACAGTCTGGATTCGGATCAGTGAGTCCCACATAAAGAAAAGGAAGACAAGCTTGTGCCATAAAAGAATTGCTGTGTCATAGCAGGGCACTTACTCATGATCTCTTTACTTCAACTAAAATAAAGGTATTCCTTCCATTATGTACTCAAAAAAGTACGACACATTTAGCTGTTGTTATCTAATACTCACATTGCATATTTATCATATTCATTTTCTTTTCTTCTTTCAACTTTTACACCAAGCAAAGCATCTGCAACCTTCGACTAGAGCCTAGAGGACAGCTTTATCTCTACTCTGAAACCAAAAAATACCAAATACAGAGTAAAGCGAAGCAGTCAACTTTTCTCAAATTCCTAAGAAAGGTCAAGCAGATTCGTTTTCTGATTTAACAATCATGTTCAAATCATCAAAATGGAAAAAGGAGAAGATCAAAGCTGTATTCAGAATGCAGTTTCAGGTGACACAGGTATGATAACAGAAAGGTGGAAATTTGTTTTGTTTTCCTTCCATTTCATAAGGGTCAGTTTCTTCTCAAATGCTGTTAACTGCATCTAGTAACCAATACAGAGTATTCGGGGTGATTGCTGTCGTCCACAAGCTTGATTCAATAATCAATATAAGCTATATTATTGGAATTTGATCCCACTGAGCTTCTGAATCTCTCACATTATGATGATTTCAGGTGCCTCAGCTAAAAGCGAAAAAACTGATGATTTCACTAGTTCCAGCAGACGCCGGAAAGCCCACAGTGAGACTAGGAAAAGCAGCAATTGTCGAAGGAACCTGTTCATGGGAGAATCCTATCTACGAGACAGTGAAATTAGTCAGGGATCCAAAAACAGGACAAATTAAACAAAATATTTACTACTTTGCTGTGGCATCTGTAAGTTACAGAATTGCAATCTCCATGTGCACTCTGACCATTTTCTGTTGGAATATTTGCTCACTACTCGTAGACATGATGTTATCTCAGGGATCATCAAAATCAGGTTTCCTGGGAGAAGTTGGTCTCGATTTTGCAGATTTGGTAGAGGCAACTGAAACCTTGGTAGTATCTCTACCCCTAATGCCACTGGAGACTGGCGCAATTTTACATGTATGTCCTCTATCTCCTCTCCCTAACATGCACACACACAGACTTGAACACTCAAAACAGAAAATAGATTGTCTAAGAATGGGAACTTTGTCATAATGTTTGCTAACAAAGCAAACAAAAGCCTTTACATTAAACTTGTTGTTCTAAAGATATACATTTGAAACAGGTCGCAGTACAGAATATGCAAGGAGCTCATGGGACCAGGTGATTAAGCATTTCACACCACAATAAAAATGTTATCATCCTGGCTTCAATTATCTACAAGTTTGAGTACTAAAGTAGAGTTTTAACAAAAAAAACTTCAGGTGCAGTGAAGATAGTGAAATTTCAAGGACTGAATCTCTTGATCAGAGTTTTGAAACAGAACTAGGAAGCGATGGTCATTATGGAAATGGACAGTGTACATCTATTGAAGTAAGATCTCATATTTATATACTTTTGCATTGATAAACAAGTAGACATTGGGCCTAACTCAATCCCAAAAGCTAGCTTAAGAGGTGAGGATTGCCCAAGACCATATAAAGAGACCAAACACCCCACACATAGCCGATGTGGGGCATTAACACCCGCCCTCACGCCTAGGACTAAAGTTCACTTGTCGATTGAACATCCGACTTACATGAAAGAGGACACATTTAAGGTTTTCCTGTACATGTCAAAGAATCTGAATAAAGCCTCATGTGATAGGCGTTTTCCAAAGCCATTATAAACACTTGGAAACACATACACAACAAATATGGGAACATTTTAAATCTCTATCAACAATATCATTTATTGTTACACCTGTATGTTTTCATCAACTAGAACACTTTTTAAGCCCCCTATACTTATATTTAATTGAACTTTACAATTTCCCAAATAGAAAATCATGAAACATTTCAGAGAAGCTAAAATGCAGATGACAAAAGCAATCAAATACAGCAATTCAGATAGAGACAAATGTGGCAAGTATTCCCTAGGCTTCAATACATCTTGCCCATGTTGTCCTAGACTGATAGAATAACACTTTTAAAATTTCCATGCTTCAAAGAAACTAGTTGTATCTCATAGCTGCAAATTGCAACTGAACTCTTTGTTTCATCTTCCCCAGGGTGAGGATTTGAATGAACCATCTCATTATCTCAAGAAAAATAGTGTCCCACGGGATCCTCAACCAAAAAACAGTTTAGTGAAACAGTTCACACCCCAAAATGCAGTTAATCCCCTCGAAAGACATCTACATCAGAGATCGTCCACAGATTGCTCGCTTGGCTCTGATTTAGATGGGAGTCTAATTGATACAACATACAAATCAGAGGAGGACCTTCTGAGAGACAACACCCAAGAAACTTCAAGTAACAGTTTTGAGTCAATGAAAAATAAGATCACAATGCTTGAGAGGCAGACAGAATTGTCAGAAATAGAACTACAGACACTCAGAAAGCAAACTGTGAAAGAGACCAAAAGGGCACAGGAACAGTCAAGACACATTGCCAACCTAAAAGAGGAGAGAGATGTCCTTAAAACCGAATGCGAGAAACTTAGACTGAGATGCACAGATGAGGTGGATGCAGTAGTTTCAGATTATATAGAATCAGACGACAAAAGTTCGACAGCTCTATTGGAAGAAATTAGGCATAAACTTCAGAATGAGAAGAACTTAAATAAAAAATTGATGCTGAAGCTGCAAAGGACAGAAGACTCAAATTCTGAGCTGATTCTTACAGTAAGAGACCTCAACAAAATGTTGGACCAGAAAGATAAGGACATTTTGTATCTTTCCGAAAAAATTAGGTCCAATAAGGATTTGCTAGAGGCTGTTGCAGAATCAAACCATCTCAAGATTGGTCAGAATGAAGATAGAAAAGCTAACGAGCTTAAAATTGCTGATGTATCTCAAGCAATGAAGCAGACAATTGAAAAACTACAGAATGAAATAGAGGTCTACAAGAAAGACAACGAAGAGCTGAAAGCACAGATGGATCAGCTTGAAAGCCATTGTCAATTGTTAAAAGAGGAAAATGACGATATTAATTATAACCTAGAGCAATGTGAGCAGCAAAAGGTGAAAACTCAACAAGAACACTCAGAATCTTTAGCCGCTGTTAAGCACTTTAAACTCCAGGTGGAGCGGTTAGAGGAAGAAATGAAAAGACAAACATTACAGTACTCAAAATCATTGGATACGATAAACGAACTTGAAACAAATGTTTCAACGCTGGAGAATGAACTGGAAACGCAGACACAGGAATTTGAAGAACATCTGGAAGCAGTCACCCAAGCCAAAGTCAAGCAGGAGCAAAGGGCCGTAAAAGCAGAGGAAGCATTGAGAAGGGCAAGGTGGAGTAATGCTAAGGCAGCTCAGAAGCTTCAAGAAGAATTAAAAAGGCTATCCGATGAAATGACATTGAAGATTGATGAGAGAGAAAAACTGGCCAGTGATGCGGTGATAGAAGCAAATATTCTGCGTGAGGAGAACAAAATTTTAGAGGAATTGCTGCAGAAATCCGAAGAAGAATTTAAATCAGCAAAAGATCATTATGAAAGAGAAGTTCTTGAGCTGAAAGCTTCATCAATGGAGGTTGGAAGACCAAAAATAGCAGGGTCAGGGCACCACAAAGAAAAGGAGCGTAGAGGAGAAGTCAGATATGATGCGCAACAAATGGAAAAATCAACTGCTGAAATGGAGATAGAACAAAAGTTGACCAAGGAAAAGGAATTGGAGAGAGAGCTAGTTTCAGAGAGGAGGGAAGCAGAAATGTTCCTGGAGGAATTAATTCCCCTGAGGACTGAAGTGGATCAAAAGAAGAACGTTGAAGAGACCTTACAATCAGAAGTAGAGAAGCTACAACTTCAGAATGACGAAATGAGATGCAGTACAGATCGACTAAAGTTGGAAAATGAGAACTTGATGAAGTTGGTGCTCAAATTACGGGGACACCGCCAAGAGAAGGAACAGGTACTTTGCATTAGAAATAAGTTACACACCTAATATAGAAGCCTTGAGAAGAGAAGAAACTGGTCAACTTAATGTTTTAGGTCTATCCCTTTCTTCAAAAATAATATTGAATGCCTACAAGCGAATTAAATTCAGAGAATATTATAAAGAATAATAGCGATGACACTCACAAACAGGTTCCTTTCTAGGTAAGTATAAGCAATTAAGCATTCATCAGGTTGATGGGAAATTTTATCCCATTTTCTATGATATATTTCCTTTTTAGACACTTGGTATTTGATGCTTCTACAAATAATGACAATCTATACGAGTTCTGCATGCTCCAAGAATCCAAATTCATGGAACAGGTTCGTTTTCTAGTATGATGTCACGGTTCCTGAAGCTTCAGCACATACTTCACAGTTCCTAGTACTTTAATACTTTCTTCTACAACTATCATCTTCATGCAAGACAAATTGTTTAAACCATTGACCTACAATTTAGGTACATATGCACAGACATAAAATGAGTCACTTCCACTGAAAACCAACTTGTTGACACTCTGTGTCAATTTTCCTACACCTTAGAATCTTGTACTCTCATTCAAGTTTTTAACTCGGCTAAGAAAAAGATTCACAGAAGTCTTCACGAAACATCACTACAATTTAAAGGAACTGCTGGTCTTGATATACAGGGGGATGAACCACCTGAGGAGGAAACTCCGGACATCATCGTTGCTGGAGGAAGAGATTGTATTAGGGAGAACATTCACCACCAACAGGATGCCTTTACAGAAGAAAGATTTGTGCAGAATGGACCCAGAAAAATTGCAAACATAACAAGGTAAACTAATAGGACTACTGAACCATTGCTATGCATCTATTCGTATAAATTTATCAACAAGAAACTGCAGTTCCGTGGAAGGATAAAGCAGACACAAATCTTAATTTTATGTTGCTTCTGCAGTAGAGAAGTTGATCCAGGGAGAACGTCAGAATCGATCAATGGCCATACCCAAAATATACTTGATCCAGAATTACTAAGTGAATTAGCTTTATTGAAAGAGAAAAACAACCACATGGAGCATGAACTGAAGGAAATGGAAGAGAGATATTCAGAAATAAGTCTCAAATTTGCAGAAGTAGAAGGTGAAAGGCAACAACTTGTCATGGCTTTGCGCAATTTGAAAAATGGAAAGAGGTAGCAGTTTCACTGGTAAATAAATGATTGAATCATTAGATTTGCGCAAAAGCTCTTCTGTAGAAGATAATGAAGCAGCCAAGAATAAGGTCTGAATATGCAGATTTCCTGGCAAATATAAGTTGCTTCCATTCCTCAAGTTATCAACTTCCATGTCATAGACAAGCAATCTTGTCGTGGTAACGAGGGTCATGCACCTGTTAGAATCTGTTGTTATCATTATCTTCTATCCATTTTTGTCCAACACAATTTTCTACTTGCTAGATTATTTGCAAGCAGTATATCCAGGTTTCCTTCCTTTAGTAAGATTTTACATAATATCTATAGATCAGTTGGTAATGTTCCCAAATTATTCACATCATAGAAATGTGAATAAATTTTTAAAGTATGTTAACTTTTCTGTACATAAAAGAGATCATTTTGGGATAGACAAGGAAGAACTAGTATGAGTCCACAAGCAAGTCATTCAAACTTGTACATAGTCCTTTAGCATGATCATGCATGGTGCTTTGTTTCAGATACTACCCACGCAGCTGGTCAATTTATGCAGATCAGGCTGCACATAATACCCCCCCCCCCCCCCCCCCCCCCCCCCCCCAGCCAAACACCCAACCAAAAAAAAAAAAAAAGAAAAAAAACAA
>ML274635.1:0-19864 GCA_005239495.1 Nicotiana undulata | reverse complement strand
GGGTTCCAGTGCTCTTGCGGAAATAATTGCATTGCATACCTTAGATCTAGCACAAAACTAACTGGGTAGGAACAGTTTGAAAACAAGAAAAAACAAAAACAAGCTAATTACCAGAATGCAGCCACTGAAAGCAAAACTGAGTGATGTCAAAATATTTGCTGCAATATTCTCGACACATTGAGGCAAGCAAGAGAAAGCCTCGTCGGAGGCAGTAGCTTTCTTTGCAATGTTTTTGCAGTCATACCAAGCAAGGCAAGCGGATGCACTAACTATAATATCAACAGGCTGACGTAAATCACGCTCTATGACCTGAACTCCTTTCTTCTCAAATGCAAGAATCTTTTGGTATGTACTTCTCCTTGAAATTACCATTTCCGTGTCAAAATTGTGTGTGTTAACTATAATGATAGTCTCAGGACAGCCATCTATGCTTCTGCGATTTTGCTCAGATTTTGAACTGACTACTGCATCTTCAGCTGCAGTAGAGCAAGCTTCATTTCCCAGTAATGCCTCCATGCTCCCGCCCTTCAAGTTCTTTTCCACTGGAAGGTAATTTAGCAATTCTTCAAAGTTAACGCCAATCTCATTGAGAGTAGAGCAAGAGTGAGGACCTCCTTCCTAGAAAAAGAGCATGTCAGCAGAAGATCCACATTTTGAAGCCCCTACAAATGAACTATAGGAATCCGTTTTTGAAGATTTGAATTAAATATTTCTAGTCTGATCGACAGCATAAAGTATTCAACACTAAATGATTCTCTTTTTGTAAAAAAAAAATGGTGCTTTTATCAGAAATGATAAGCCCATCCCCCAACTGTTCATATTTTACCAGCCACAGAATTTGACTTGGATGGAGAAAACCTCACTACCATGCAAAAATGGAAATATATCAGGCCAGAGTGAGATTAATCCACCACAAGGGGAGGTCAAACAGGGAATCAACTTGACAATGTTGAAAATTTCAGCCAAGCAAGAAAAGGCAGACAGAGTACCAAAAGAATGAGGAAGGGATCAAACCTAAGTAGTCAAACGTACAAACTTATATGTATAAGATTAATTACGGACCATACTCTAACTCAGAAACTTAACAACCATCACGTCTCTTGGAGTATAAATACCATAGTAGTTAACACTTTAATGCAAATTGAACTATATGTTGTGACTTAAAAACAAAATAGCAAAACAATTAGAATATTAAAAATTTGACAATATTCAAACTTTTCACTCCGTTTACAAAGACAATTTGGTGTCATGCGTTCCCGGAAAGGAAACACAGAACTATGTGCTATTTGTCAAACTGATAGTGAAATAGATCGTAGTCGAGTGAAGGAAAGAAACTTGCCACACTAGCTTCATTAATGTTGGGCATGTCAACACCATCACAAAGAGCTTTTGCAACACTGGGGTCCTCCAGCTCCACCTTAAGGAAATGAAGGGGAGGAACTCTATCAGACTTTGGCAAGATGGAAGATACTTTAGATGATTCTTGTGAACCTCCATATTCCAAGATAATCTCAAATTTCTCAAATGGAAATGAGGCAAACAGATGCCTGGAGAAAAAAAGTGGGAATATCAGTTCATTCCGTTAAATCTCAAACTAAATTTAGGGAACTTGTGAACAGCATTTGGTAAACAATATTAAGAACAAATAAAATTTGAACTGCCTCAATGTAGCCAAACCATACGTTGTCTGCCATGATACATACTAAATGGTAAACTGTAGATTTTAAGTTAAAACTAAAGCAAATAAGTAGCTTCATTCAAGCATGTTAGAGAGCAAAGATCTGATCGAAAATAGATAATAGGAAAAAGAAATTAAAATTCATCAACCAAGGCCACGGATTCAAAAAAAGATCACAACACTTCAAACTCAAGGATTTGAATGTAACGTCAACATTCTGTTTTGGTGGTAATACCTCAGCATTCCAGGGCGATTTTATCTAGAAGAAAATATGATTCTTAAGGACCCATTCAAATTCATGAAAAGTAAATTCATTCAAATCTCCCATACTTCTGCAGATATTTTTCTTTTTCCTTGGCAAACTATGGAATTGCTATCTATCCCTAATTAATCAAACTTGGAACTACTTTGACATCCTTTTGCTGCATAAATAAATATTAATGGCAAAAATCAGAAATGCATCTACCAGAGAAGGATAAGACCATTAATATGACATCTATATGTTATTGAGTGAATGATTAATACCATTCACACAGCCAATCTATTAACAACAAACAACAACAAACCCAGCGTATTCCCACAAAGAGGGGTCTGGCGAGGGTAGTGTGCAGGTAGAGAGGCTGTTTCCAGTAGACCCTCGGCTCCAAACAAGCATGCAAATCACAACAGTACGGAGATGAAATACAATAATGTAAAAGTTAGGGAAGCAGTAACAACAACAAGGAAGTAGAACAATCAAAACACAAGCAATATCATGTAGTAATAGAATTTTAAGCATATGGAAATACTAAAAAATGCTACTACTACTGTAAGGAAAGGGAAGACGTGCAACTGCCTACTAGCCTTCTAACATAATCCTCGTCCTCCACATCCGCCTATCAAGGATCATGTCCTCGTTGAGCTAAAGATGTGTCATGTCTTGCCTAATCACCTCACCCCAATACTTATTCCGCCTTTCCTCAGACGAGATTAATATCTTAGTTCTTATAAGTAGTAGTTTTGCAGCTAAAATTGACGAGCTATCTTTAAGTTTAGAATATTTTTCTCCTAGAGGCACCTTAACATTAGTGAAGTTTGTATAGATCACCCAACTAAAACCTGAATCGTTATCAGGAATGAAACAGCAATTACAATAGACTAGCAAAACATCAAGCTGGAGTGTCAAAAGGTCAAAAATTAAATATTTTCCAGCCTGATCAAAAACAGATATCTTCTGCTATTTGAATCACTGGGGACTAAGCAGGCCAGCTATCAAAATGCTAGTGTTTGTCCTGAACAATGAATTGGAAAGAATAGCAAAGACTACATCTAAATACAAGGATACAGACAAAAAATTGGAAACTGTAAGTTTGGTCAACCATACTCTTAAGCAGGCTAATATCCCAATCCCAGCATACTTTCTGTAGGAACTACCACTTACTCATGGGTTACTAAACAGCAATCTGATTCGTGAATCATTTGTGTGCTGGCATCTTCTAATTTGTAAAAACCATCCTTCTGTCCATTCTGTTGTTGAAAAAATGCAATATTCATGGACGTCAATAGTTTCTTCAATGACCACCAGAACACTGGCTCAGCCACAATTAATATCTTTGAACTATCCTTGCTCTTAAATGTCTCCAGTATATCCTTGATAACGGATAGCGATGGATGGAACTTATGTATATCATTTTCACCCTTCTGATGCACATCTTTTACGATGTTGTAGATGAAATCAAGTTTAGATTCCAATCCCTGCAAGCTCCTGGATAACTTTTCTATGTATAGATAGGTTGTATGCAGATCATAGTAGCATAGGTACCAAACCATCTGTTTGATTGCAGACAATGTGACCAATGACATCGTTTTATCACCATCCTGGAACAAAGATGACCTGCATATGCCTCTTTTCTTAATTAAATTGATGAGCTTTTTCTTTGGAAGGCGAAGAATAGCATCATTGTCCACAGCTTGAGATGGATCCTGAATCTCAATTAACTCTCTATGTCTTTCAAAGATAGCTAGAAAGATCTTCTTAAGATCATCAACTAGAAGTAGAATATCAGTAGATAACAATATTTGATGCACCTTGATATTCCATCGAGGTTGCAATAATGTGGTAGCAGTAGAAGAGAGGAAACTGATCTGGTCCATGGCACTAGTATCAATTGAACTGTCAGCTGGTTTATAATCTTTGCCTCTACTATACTCCTTTCGATTTAGGAAAAAATCAAGATCATTAAACTTTGACCTGGAGTCACCAAATGAAGATGCTTTACTAGCAATACATTGGGATGATACTCCTTCAGTTGGGAACTTCCCATCATTCAGCAACTTAGTTGACACTTCTATGTTATAAGGGATGGGAGATATAGGAATGCCATCAGAAGGTAAACTCAGCATTTCCTTGCTCTCCGCTCTGTTCGGTTCTTGTGGACTATCACTTGAGAAAAAATATTCCGATACAAGCATCTCATTGTCACTGAAGTTCAAGCAAAAGGCAATGTCATTAGCATCTATCTCCCTCAACAAATTGAAACAGCCTTCTCGATACTCGCATTTCTCTTCTTCCAGAAAAGGCCAATCTAAGTATAACCCATCGGACATGGAGGGAGACTGCGGCTCCAACTCAGCTAGGATTTCCTTAATACACAAGTACAGTGACTTTATATTTCCATTCTCAGGAACTGGTGGCACAGGCAATGATCTGAAAGAATTATCCACAGGGATGAGCTCATGGGAAACAAGCAATTCGTCAAAGTTCCTGAAATTCTCGGCTTCTCTCAACATCAGGTCACATGTATCTTTATCAATATCAACTTTTGCTTCAGACTGGAATTCACGAAAAGAAAAAAGGTCTGAATCAAAGAACTGCAATTCATCAAAAATGATTGGGCTTGCTACCCATATTAGACCATCATTTTCTATGCTTTCATGGATCACCGAGTTTTTCTCAAGTTCAATAATACTTATCAAATCCATCTCCGCAGAGAAATTCAAGCACGGAACCTCAACTTCACAACAGCCCATTGCGAAACTACCATCTGCTAGGTGTTGGAATGTGTCAAACTTTGTGGAACCCAAAAGCTCATTGCTGCTACACATTCCTTCACTTCCTGCCATCTCATAGTGAAGCTCAATATTTTCAATGCTTAGAACTTTCTCCTTTACAGATTTGTCACTGACAATTGCCAAACCTGCCTCATCCACTTCAAGATGAGGAAAGACATCTGTACTAGAATGATATTGCCCCTGACAGAAAGCACCATCTTCCATCAAATCAGCACTTTTCTCCGGTAAAGCCACAGAAGAGATGTCATCCATTGAACAAATTGATTGCAGGATCTCAGGGGAATCTGGCAGCCAAACTTCAAGACCGGGCATATCCTGCAAAAAGTGAACAATGATGTGCCAAACCAGTAAGTGGAGCACTTAAAAGGTGAAAGTAGTGCTTGATTTGGTTAGGTCTTTCCCTTCTGTCTACCAGTCTCACAGAAGTAAATTAACGTGATAGCATGGAGTACAATTTCTTCATGTCCTCTACAATGAACAAACTCCATTACTTCATAAGAGGTCACTGTGTCTGTGAGCATCACTATCCTTTAGATCAATATATAAAGAAAAGATGTTTGAAACTGAAGGACGGCGCAGGTTGAGAAGTCAAAGGTCTCGGTCGCATAACTGTGTAAGCTCGGTTTGGGACAATATCCCAGCAAATTGTATTTAAGAACCTTATTAGGTGATTCTTAGATTTCAGCAGCAAGTTAAAAGCATCAGAAAATACAAAAACAAGAAAGATAGTAATCCAGTTTCACAATTGATGATTGAGGCCAACAAGAAAAGTGCTAGAGGACATTGTCTTCAGAATCATAGTCCCAGCTGCACAAACATATAGAAGACATGTAACTACAAAGTTATATCATATCAAAAATCGCTAAGCTTCTTCTATCAATATGAACCACCCATTTTTCATTTTTGACAAAAGGCTTCTTCTTGACAGAAGAAGGGAGTTGGTAATTCCTATCCTAGGTAGTTCACTGTCATCGTAAAAGGTGGCAAGACAAACCAAACACACTTCAGGCGGTCATAGAATTCCTATCCTAGGTAGTTCACAGTCATTGTAAAAGGTAGCAAGATAAACCAAAGCACTTCACTGCGGTCATAGAACTGAAGAGATATGTAATTCATTAAAATATTACCAGCTTATCTTCACCATCCGAATGAAAGGGAATCGACATGTTCTCCTTTCCAAAATAAGGGATGTCTTCTAGCTGACAACAGGAAAACAAATAAATCCAGAAGTTCCACATAAGAATTTAGCTAGTAGTATATAAATCGTATCTGCTTGATTGCCATGATGTTTTACCAATGGAAGCCAGGATGTATCCAGCACCCGAATTTCAAGTTGGACCATTTCAAGATTGTCCTTCCCCTTGCTGTAGGAAACAATAGTCCCCTGCAGCAAAAAGGTATATGAGCAGCCTAAGACAGACGTAATGTTGAGATAAGGTGAAGACTGGAGTTGCTTCTTGAAACCAACTTGTATTCTTTCTCACTTGAGATTAAATTTCTTTTCGTTGCCTTAGCCTCATTAATATTCTTAAAGACGTGTGAAGCACATGTACTTTGTTACGTATTAGACTTCAGCATAACACTACCTTATAAATAGCAAATAGTTACCAGTATCACAATACAAACTCAGGTATTACTGTATCAGTGTAGCACACGGAGCCATCGCTAGGGAAGTCTACCAGGAATCTCAAATTCTAAAGATTTAATAGGATGCCTAATCTTTGGTTGTATGTTTAACAAAATTGGAAGGTTGTACGGATGAATATGAGTTCCAAATGGGGAATCTTAGTTCCAAAACACGCAACACGAAAATAATTCTTTATTATCATCACATCTGCACCATAAACTCCCCATTAGAAATTTTCTGAATTACAATAAATGAAGAAGAAACATCTTTTAAAATTTAATATAATCACATTAAAATGTGCTAATATGCAGTATCTTTTAGAATTATTGTCAAACTAAAAGTGACAAGTCTAGTGCACTGAAGCTCCCTTCGGAAGTGACAAATCCTTAAACAAATCTCAAGGGAAGCTTATATTGACTAACTCAATACAAATTGGAGAGATCCTCATTTAACATAAGCATGCATTTTAATCCGCACAACACTTCCAATTAAAATGTTACACGGGAATAGTACTACCTCCATGACACTCTTTTCTTTTTAGTTGGTCCCAAATATAATGACATCTTTTTATATTTAGTAACAACGTTTACTTTAAAATACTAGCTTTAGCTTTAATGAGATAATTTATAGTGACACAAATATTTATGACTCATTTTATACCATAAGTTTCAGAGTTTTCTTTTTGTTTTTCTTCTTAAACTCCGGTAGTGAGTCAAACACCGTCACATAAATTGTAATATATGTTGTAATATTTAAACCCTAAAAGAGTTCGAATTATGCTCAGCACTTACCTCTGAGTTCGTAGTTTCGCTTGTTTGCACATCGGAACTGCAACTAGCGAAAGGCTGCGGATCTGCGAACTCGGAGAGTTCAACATCAATGTTGTGCGGAAGGACATCGGCGAAGAAGCTGGAGAGAGCTGCCTCGATCGGAAATTTCTCGATTTCGACATCGATACTAAGAGTAGAAACTCCGTCAGAAAAATTAATGTCTTCGAATTTAGAAGTGTTCGGGTCAGTGAGATGAGGCGTAAGAGGGAGGCGGAAGAAATCGCGAGCTGAAATTGGAGTGGAATTGAAGTAATCTGTGCAGAGAAATCGAGTTCGCATGACCTGATTACTGTGAGATTTTGGGAGAGAGATTGTGTTATCAGATCGCCAAGGTTTTTGAAATGTCACGGATTCGTATTTGCAAAAATGAAATGGCGCCCATGGCGAGGGTGTATATATTGAGCTGCTTCCCGCTAAAATGCGGGGTTACTGTGGCCCCATGTGTGATGCATGTGTCGTCTTTTTCTTTTTCCTACTCCATTGAGACGATGAAAGAATGTTACGCTAGGGATTATGGGTATTTGATTGGTTTAAATATTTTGAAAAGTATTTATGAATTGAAATAAGATAACTTGTCTACTAAAAGGAGAGAAAATATTTTTCTAAATTCTATTTCTAACCTTCGCCATCTTATTTTTCATCCCCACCTCCCGTCACCCCACCCTAACCCTATCTCAATCCCTCACTTGCCCCACCGCCCTTACCTCTACCCCATTCTATCGGCATGCCCCAACTTGAGTTTAATCCCCACCCCATCCTTGTCACCCTACCACCATCCATAGCCCTACTCTTTGCCACCGCTATCCTGGCCCCTAGGCCTCCGGTCTACTATATTGCATACCTTTATCGATTTTGTCTTCTATAGTATCGGTCTAACTTATATTATCTTTCAAAAAATATTTTATGCTACCTAACCAAACACCATAAAATAAGCAAAAAATCACTTATTTTTAAGTAAAACATTCCCTTCACACCAAACACCCGAAGTCATTTGTAATCATATTGCGGATTTTAATACCTCGGTTGATTAGTTAGTGTTTGGTTTCTACACATTATAATTCTCCCATATTTCTCCTTCCGTCCCTATATAATTTTTTTTTTTTTAAATCCTAAGTTATGTTGCTTGCATTTTGCTTAACTTAACATACTCGTAAGAAGTAAGTACAATATTGATATGGATATTGTGCTATATGGATATGGATATTTTATCTTGTTCCTCCAAAATATAGTAGAATCAGCAAAAAAATTGTACTTGTACTAGCGTATACGGGTGAAATAGAGGATAACGCACACCCCAATTTCGCGGTGAATAAAACGAAGTGAGGTCACGAACATACGAGATCGAAATCGTAGCTGGGAACTCTTTATATCGAGGCCCATGAAAAGTGAATGAAGCGTTCGCCATCGGACCTGATAAAACGACACACCCCGGACTCGAGACGAGTTTTGAGACTTCGAAGAGCACAATGAACGCTTATACACGTTGGGTAGAGGACCGTGATAACCGCAACCAACCAGACATCACAGCGCGGATCTCGCTCGATGACGGTTACAGATCAGTAATTAATGAGAAAGGAAGATTTTTACCTTTTTAGACTTGTACTAGGGGTGAAACTCTCCTACTATATAAAGGGAAAGCTTTTCTTTGATAACACATACTGTAACACAAAAATCAAGGCAATAAAAATTATTTTTATACTCTCTAGCTATTGCAAACTTCTTACTTTACTGTTTGTTCTTCATTCACAATTGGTTTCGAACCGAGGGTCCAATCGAGTCAAAACTATTGTTCAACCTAAGTTCGAGTTGGGCCGTAACATGACAATTGATTTGATTATTCATTTAGTCTTTAACTCATTTATCTAATATTCTTGATTATTTATGTTGAATC
This sequence comes from Nicotiana undulata, assembly GCA_005239495.1. NCBI lineage: Eukaryota > Viridiplantae > Streptophyta > Magnoliopsida > Solanales > Solanaceae > Nicotiana > Nicotiana undulata. Next base: position 10,787 of record ML274635.1, on the reverse strand, counting down.
AAACCACATATCCTTAAAATTGCATACAAACTTAAATTGTTAATGTAAACAGTTTGGTGCCCACCTTGGGGATAAGGATAATAGTGGAGATTTGATATTATCTCCATAACACACTCTACTACACGCTTGTTCTTTAAAGTCTTAATTTCAGGTCAAGCTTAAAAAAAGTCGAATTCCCAATCTGCCCATTTGAATGTTGATTCTGAATCTGGTCATCATGGCGAAAATAACAATTTGGTGCCCAGCAACGAGGTACCTCATGTTAATCCCAACGGTGTCCCCGTTGTCGATCCGATCGATGCTAATTCACAGGTGGCCATCGACGTCAATATGCCAACTGATCCTGAAAACAGTATTCGTAGGGGACCCCAACCGACAGCTCGAGAATTGCCCGAAGAGGACGGTGATGGGGTAAGCCTGCGGCTAATCTTCGAAATGTTGCGAGCTCAGCATGAAGAAACAATGCAGCTACAAAATCAAGGTCACACCCCCATCAAGGTCAAACCCAAACAATCCCGAGAAAGTACCCGAAGAAATGAACGAGTCACCGAGAGACCGGGTGAAGCTGAGCCCGAGGTCAACCTAGAGATAATGAAAATTCTTGAAGCATTAACGAAGCGGGTGGAGTAAGGTGAGAAGAAAATTGAGGGTAATGACAAAAAGGTGGAAACATACAATTCTAGGGTCGATCAAATTCTGGGAGCACCCCCGATACTGAAGGGACCAGACTCCAAGAAGTTTATCCCGAGCATGGCACCGAAGCCGATATTGAAGAGGTTATGTATTCCTGATATCCCCAACCCTAAGTATAACGGAACCACATACCAAAATGGGCATGTGACCTCATATACATGTGCGATCAATGGAAATGGCTTGGAAGATGATGAAATCGAGTCAGTGTTACTAAAGAAGTTCGGGGAGACTTTATCCTTAGGAGCGATGATATGGTACCACAACCTACCCCCAAATTCCATTGACTCATTTGCTATGCTTGCAGATGCTTTCGTGAAAGCCCATGCTCGGGCCATCATGGTCGAGACCAAAAATGCAGACCCTTTTAAGGTTAAACAAAAAGACAATGAGATGCTCAGGGAGTTCGTGTCGAGGTTCCAGATGGAACGGATGCATCTGCCTTAGGTTGCAGATGATTGGGTCATTAAGGCATTAACTCTGAGGCTTAACCCCAAAGTTCCTTGGCTCTCAACAGCTAAAACAAAATTTGGTAGATTACCCATCGGTGACTTGGGTCGACGTAAATCAAAGTCGAGGATGAGCAACCTGGAGCCCCTTCCGGGTTTCTTTATCTCACCAAGGCCGACGACAGGTCTAAGAGATCCGTCAATCATGAGCCAAGGCCGGTTTGGGATCGGTACCAACCATACAACGCAGATCAAATGGGAAATGGGTCAGGGCGTCACCCCATAAGGAACAAAAAGAGAGGCGATTGAGGGCTTAATATCCAAGGTCTGATGAGCAAAAATGGTTTCGACAGGCCGCTCGAGGGTAGGGAAGCACCAAGATTATCATAGTATAACTTCAACATTGACGCTACCGGCATCGTATCAGCCATTGGACGTATCAAGGAAACCAAATGCCCTTGATCATTGCAGTATGACCCTACCCAAAGAGATCCTAACTCGATGTGTAAGTATCATGACACTCATGGATACATGATCGAGGATTTTCGACAATTAAGAGAAGAAGTTGTCTGGTTGTTCAATAAAGGGCACTTACGAGAATTTTTGAATGATCGAGTCAAAAACCACTTTAGGAATAGGGATGCCAACAAACATGCCGAACATAAAGAGTCTTAGCATGTCATCCACATGATCATTGGTGGAGTCAATGTCCCCCAAGGGCTAAGCTCTCTAAAGTATCTATCACAAGGGAAAAACACACCCTAAATTAAGACCTTCGACATACTGAAGAAATACAATATGAAGTTGAACCCAAAGAAGTGCACTTTCGGGGTCGGATCGGGAAAAATTCCTCAAGTTATTGGTATCCAATCGAGAGATCAAGATCAACCCCGACAAGATCAAAGCCATAGAAGAAATAACCATAGTGGACACCATCAAGGCCATTCAAAGGCGCCTTGCTATTCTGATCTTGGGGTACGTGTTGTAGGGTCCATTCCCTGAATCATGCAGCCTGTAATTTGTCTAAGTTCTTTCGCATCCGTTCTTTTTTTTCTTCGAACGTCCCGTTAACCTGATTTACCACGAGGAGGGAGCCACACTTAGCTTCGATTACCTCGACTCCAAGGATTTTAGCCAATTCCATACCTACAATCATGGCCTCATACTCGGCCTCATTGTTAGTCAATTTCACAGTTCGAATAGATTGCCTAATTACATTTCCCATGGGCGGTTTAATACGATGTTGATCCTGGACCCATTTGTGTTCGAGGCACCGTCTGTAAAAAAGGTCTAGATTCTCGAAGTGGTCCTCGAGGTTAACATTAATTCTCTTTCGACTTCGGGTATTAAGGCAGGCATAAAGTCGACCACGAAGTCTGCCAAAATATGAGATTATATGGCAGTTTGGGGTTGATACTCGATATTGTACCTGCTAATTTCGACGGCTCATTTGGCCAATCGGCCCAACATCTAGGGTTTGTACATGGTGTTCCTTAGCGGGTAAGAGGCCACGACACATATGCGATGTCATTGAAAGTATGCCTTTAGCTTTCTGCAGGTGCTTAGCAAAGCCAGCCCCAATTTCTCTAGGTGAGGATACCTTGTTTCGACCTCGCCTAGAGTTATACTGACATAGTAAATAGGAAATTGCGTACCTTCTTCCCCCGAACCAAGAATCCACTTACCACCACTTAGGAAACTTCCAAGTAAAGGTACAATTGTTCGTCCACCTTCAGAGTATGCAGCAGGTGAGGTCTTGATAGGTACCGTTTGAGGTCTTCCAGCACTTGCTGGCATTCTAGGTTCAAGAAAAGTTATTCTTCGTCTTTAACATTGAGAGGAATCGATGGCTTTTGTCTAAGGACCTCGATATGAACCGGACTAGGGCGGCTGTATGCCTGATCCAATGCTCTGGCTAACTTAGGATCCTTTGTCAATGCCAACGAGTTCTGTGTGGGGACAGTAGTACAACTCATGAAGTTGGTGATAGAAGAAGTCCACGCCGAATTAAACTCAATGAGTTTAACGTGGGATTGGAGGAACAAGTACATGATTACTTAAAGACCAGAAAATTGCCTTTGGATCCCAAAGAATCGAGAGCGCTGCGTACCAAGGCTGCCAAATTTAATTTGGTCAAAGGGGCATTGTTCAGGAGAACATTCGACGGACCGCTAGCCAGATGCTGGGACCGGGAGAGAACGAATACGCCTTGAGAGAATTTCATAAAGGCACTTGCGGGAATCATTTGGGGGCATAATCCTTGGTTCCGAATCCAATTAGGGACGACTATTATTAGACATAAATAGAGAAATACGTGAAGGACTTCGTACGGAAATGCGACTACTACCAGAGACACACCCCGATGATCCATCAACCGGGAGAAAGGCTCCACTCGGTTTTGTAAGTGGGGAAAAGACATTGTCGGTCCCCTACCACGGGCACCCAGTAAAGCTCAATTCATGTTATTCATGACCAATTATCTATCTGAATGGATTGAGGCTCAAGCATTTGAAAAGTTCCGGGAGAAAGAAGTCACTAACTTCATTTGGGACCACATAATATGTCTATTTCAGATACCTCCCGAGATCGTTTGCGATAATGGAGAATAATTCGTCGGCAACAAGTTAAATAAATTTTTCGAAGATCACAAGATCAAGAAGATATTATCAACATCTTATCACCCTAGTGGGAATGGGTCGGCAGAATCAACAAACAAGACCATACTTCAAAACCTGAGAAAGAGATTGACCGGTGAGAAAGGGAAATGGAAGGAGATCCTACCTGAAGTCTTATGGGCATACCGTACAACTTCAAAATCTAGCACTGATCCTACCCTGTTTTCATTAGTCTACGGAGCCGAAGCCTTAATACCAGTCGAGGTGGGGGAACCAAGCCTCAAGTTATAATATGCGATAGAAGAGCCAAACGACGAGGCCATGATCATGAACCTGAAACTATTGGATGAAAGGTAGGAGGTTGCCCTGGTCTAGTTGGCCGCCTAGAAATAGCGAATAGACAGGTATTACAATAGAAGAGCTAGCCTTAGACACTTTCAAGTTAGGGACTTGGTGTTGAGGAAAGTACATTTCACACCAGGAACCCGAACGAAGGAAGCTAGGATCGAATTGGGAAGGACCATATCGAGTTGTCGAAATAATTGGCAAAGGCTCGTATAAACTCGAAGCAGGAAATGGTATACAACTACCCAACAACTGGAACGTGACACACTTAAAGTGCTACTACTGCTAATATACGAACTCAATTACTTCTTAATCATGTTATAAACGGGACTAACATATGCATGTAAATGGACAAGAACGTATGTGGCTATTAGGTCTGAAAGCACGCGTTTTACTCATTTTCCCTTGTACCGGTTTTTGTCAAAAGTGGGTTTTTCGGCAATGTTTTTAACTCGGCACAGTAAAACATGATAACTTAGATTCGAAGACCAGTTTCAAATCGGATTCAATAATTGTTCACTTCAGGTCAATAATATCCGAGCCTTCACGTTCGACCTCGAATAATGGGGGTCATTACCCTCGGATTAAGGTCTTTGGAAAGGGAAAATGAAAACTTCGTGTGCTAAAATCTAAGGCTTGGTTGTTAGTATTCATTATAAGGGCCAAACGGTCGTATGAACCGTGCTCACATAGTCCACTCTTACCATGGCACAAGTTCTATTTTTTTACGCTTTCGATTGTGTACCTTTCATACTAAGAAATGAAAGAAAATTCCACTTTGCTACTACAAATTATGCTTATTCGATCCCGAATCTTAGAGCCCACGGGTTACCCCTACTCGGTGACTATTGCCCAAAGCAAATTCGGACATCCCGAGCTACCGGATCTCAGAAGCACCAAACCTATTAGGCGCTCCCAAATATAAAAGGCTACGGCCACCCTAAAAATGTCTCGGAGACGTCCGAAATCCGTAACCAGAAAGTAAGTCCTTTATGAAAATTATGAACCTACTAAAAGGTTACCCTCGGTAAAAATATCGCCTAAAAATACTTTAGCATCTTAAAAAACTCTGGTCTCATCGAGGGTTCAGAGCCACAAGCAAACCAAAGTGGCATCGAAGTCTGGTTATGCTAAGGCATCAAAACGATACGCAAGTAGAAATTGCAAAAAGATGCTAAAAACGTAAAGACGCGATATCTCCAGAAAGGGAAAATTCCATATATATTCCAAAATATATTTATTAAGGCCCGATAGAACAGCCTCAAAGAAAATAAAAAAAATACATAAGGAAAAAATAAAATAAAAAATTGGAAAAAAATTAAAGTATCTACGCCTGGTCTTCACCGGAGCCTGACTCATTGCCAGAACCGTCGGAGCCCTCAGAAACCTCGGAGCCTTCGAGACCCCTAGGATCGTAGAGCTTCTCTGCTTTGGCCTTGATCCTCCTAGCTTCTTTGATCTCGATCGATAAGTCAAAACCTCAAGCGTGGATCACTCTCCGGGATAGCCGCTTTAAATATTTAGTCTTCGTCTTTAAACGGGTCTTGGTTGCCTCCACATAGGCCTTGTACTGGGTCGCTATTTCCTAGGCATCGATGTGCATCATCTTCTTTCCCAAGGGCATCTCGTTCTGAGACAGCCAAGCTCAGTTGTGCCCGGAGATCATCATTTAGCTAAGACCACTTATCGACTTTGTCCTTCGCCACCCAGAGTTGGTTCTCGACCAATGCCAGCTCCACCTTCTCAACTTCCTTCTCCGAAGCCAGCATGTCCATCTTGCCCTTCCACCCTTTGGTCATGGCCTTGACCTCGTCCTTCTCAGCCCGGAGCTGGTCGATTAGGTCTATCTTTTGTTGGACCTGCGAAGTTATGTCATTAGTCACCACGACTAGCTGCTCATTTTTAGCCTCAAAGATTTTTACCTTCTCAACTAGGTCAGCATGTTACCCTTTCAGGGTCGAGGCTTCTTTCTGAGCTTTTTTCATCTCGACCGGGAGAATCATGAGGCCTTTAAGGGCCTCGTTCTGTTGCTCAAGAGACCTATATATGCCCTTCTTCATACCTACTCTTTGAGCTCGAACTCAAGTTGGATAACCTCGAAGCAGTACCAGAGGAAGCTTTCATGATGAAACACTGAAGCTTGAAAAACAATGAAGTTAGTAAAGAACATCAAAGTCTAAATAAAGATTCATAAAAGGGATACAAGGGGACAATGCCTTAGCCGATTCAGCGCCTTTTGTGCCTCGTTAAAGAGGCTTGATGGGCCCACCTTGTTCATTTTAGCCTGGTCCATTTCAGTCAGTAGACATCAGAGGTAGCTAGCTATGCCCACCAGAGCAGACAAGACCCAGGCGCCCTCCGGGACTTTGAGAATGATCGTCTTATTGCGCTCATGGTCCACATACGGTGCGGGAAGTTCCTTAACTAATTTTGGGATCGAACTCGGCCTGCCAACTCCCTAGGGCACATCTTTCTTTGGGATCTCAGGGTGACCAAGCTTGGAAAAATCCTCCAATGCGGCCATGTCCATGCCGTTGAAAAATGATTTGAGGGGATCATCTGGGCGCTGCACTCCCTCACTTGACTTTACTTTGCACACTTGGGCCTCTTAGAGCATAGACTCAATGTAGGAAGGTGTCTCCACAAGGTTAATAATACCGGTTATCTCCTCTGGGATAGGTTTTTAACCAAAGAATAAGATCCTTTGACCAAAGCTATTTTAAGATAAACTCGGGTTACTGATAATCGAAAAGAGAATGAACTAATAAATAAAGGAACAATAGATTGATAGCAATATGCGAGAAGTAAAATAGTTTGTATTCGAGAATTCAGATGTCTTGTTTGTTACATTTTCTTCCCTTCTATAGGGAGATTCTCCTAGTACAACGTTTGCATTCCAGTAATGATGGCTCATTAATGACTAATTCTTACATTAATGAGGCGTTACAATGGTGAATCGTAACTGTTATTTTAGGAGTTACATAACGTATATGACATTAACTGTTGATCCTCGAATCTGCCCATTATTTTGTCTAGATTCATCATGACCGTGTCTCTTCTTCTTCATTAGGTTCCCGTGGTTGATAATTCCGTGCCTGTTGAGTTAATCTTGTACCTACCCGTTTCTTTGTCTAGATTCATTTCAACCGTGTCTCTTTCTCGTGGCTATTATATGAAAGAGTATATTAACCATATCTCTTTTATCCAGCGCCTCCGTGTATCTTTACCTCCACATGTGCTGTTTTCTTTGGTCCACATAGTTGGCTGAGTCATGCAGATTCTGGCTATGTGTAAAGCTATTTTTTACCAATACAGATAGTCCCCCCACTTGCCATGTATTTGGCGTATAATACTTGGTAAGTGGATACGCATTTATGGCGGGAATATTTTGCCGCCGCTTTGTTTCGAGACATTGTATACTTTATTGAATGCATTCATCGTGTACTACTTCTATTTAATGCTTCTTCCACGTATTTGTCTTTGATTGGCTCTGCAACAATTCGTTGCATCAGTTCTGAAGTGACACTTTTAATGATGACTTTCCATCATTACTTTTCCATGCTTTGACAGTTGCCATTAGGTATAAATAATCGTATTCTTTCTTTCTCTTTCACGAAACACTTCTATAATTTGATTTTTCCTTGGTGAAGAAATTTTCCTTAGCTTGCATAAATATGTCTTCATCTGGTCGACCTAAAAAGGTTATCAATGTTGAAACTTTGGCGTCTCCTTCTTCTGCTCCATCTAGGAGCCGGAGAGGTGGTCGATTGAGGAGTTTAGGATCTATTTCCACTAGAGGTTCTTCATCTCCTTTAGTTTCTCCTTCTTCTAGTAGGTCTTTGTTTTCTCCCAGAGGTAGATCCTCTCATTCTGTTTCTAAGAACAAGGATGATATTCGTGAACCCAGAGTTGACGAAATCATTCCTGCCGAGATAGTTTTTCCAGAAGTAAATTCTTCCATCGCCGAACAAGCTTCTTCTTTAGATAGTGTAGAGAAATACGTTACCATTGTTACTGTAGGTCATATTCCTGTTGTTCGTAGGGAATGCTCCTGGGAGTCTAACGTTCCCATTCTTGTGCCAAGTAATACTCAAAGAATCACGTCTTACAAGACGGGTTTTTCTTATGTTTATACTTACCCTTTCACATTAGGAGTTCAGCCTCCTGTTGACCTTGTTATCATAGAATTTTGCCATTTTTTCAATATTTGCCTAGGACAGGTTGGTCCCTTAGTATGGCGTGTTGTTTCTTGTCGAAGAGTTTTGGCTTCAAAGGTTTCCGTTCCTTTCACCTTTCATCATCTGATGCATTTGTATTCACCTGCTCTGTTTCGTCAAGGGATTTTTACTCTGGCTGCTCGGAGTAAGAGAGTTTTAGTAACCTCTGATGATGATAAAGACAGAGGTTGGTTCCTGAGGTATGTTGTTGTTCCCACTGCTATTCTAGTGGGTGAAAATAATCTTCCCTTCCCTGAGAAGTGGAACCGTGCACGTAAGTACTTTGGTTCGCACCTGTCTTCTTTACATAAAGTTGTATTATGTTTTTAACACCGCATCTGTTTTCCTCTTGTTTTCAGCAACTATGAATATTGTCGAGAATGTCTCCGATATTCGTAGTTGGGTAGAAAGAATGTTAACTGCTGCTCCTGCCGAGGAAAGATCCTGGAAGTACTTTTCCACAAAGTATAAATGGATTGTCAAGACTCATGGTAAGTAGAGTTTTTCTCTTCTTTTTTTCCTTATCTGAATTTTGTTTAATTCTTTGTCTTTTTTGATAGGGTTTTCTGCCCGTGGGGAATCTTCATCGCTTCCGAAGATATCGTTATCTCATGACCAGAATGTCTTAGCTAGTACTTCAAAAAGAAAGGTTCAAGGTTCTCGCTTTGGAGGAGAAGACGAGGATGAAGAAGAGGGTGCTTTAGTACACCGGGCGAGAAGAAGGCGGGTAGTTTCTGATGATGAGTCTACTCCCGCGCCTCTTTCTTCCGTGTTGGAAATCAGGCCTTCTTCTTCTCGTGATCAATCCCAGTCCCCAACTCGAGATCCTGCCGAGCGTCTATTTCATGAAGGTTTTGAAATGGACCCTGATGATGTTCCCCTGGCTACCATCTATCCAGGTTTTGCTGTTGTTCATGTTCCTCACTCTATGACTGTTGTTTCTCCTCCCATACCTATTATTTCTTCAGTTTCTTTTTCGTCCGTCTCTATCGAAATGCCCGCGGCTTCTTTAGCTTTCGGTCCCTCTCTCTTTTCCGTTGTCCCTTCCGTCCCTGCTTCCGTGCCTTCTGTTATAGAAGAAGGGTCTTCCAGCAGGGAGATGAGAAAAGTTACAATTGAGGTTCCAGCCGGTGGAAGCCTCTTCAAGAAGACTGGTGAGCCAGAGGTATGGCTTAAGCCTTTAATTGGCTCTGAGGAGAGGGCCAAGCTTGATAGCCACGCAACTCTTACTTGGGCCAATGAGGTGGTGCATAACTCCTTAAAGGTATGTATTTTGGAAGAACTTTTGCACACATGTTGTTCTTTAATTAACAGTTTAACACATTTGATTGTTTTATTGTTTTTGCAGACGCACCTTATTGGTTTGGAGCTTATGAAGAGAGTTTCCAATTATAAAAATGAGTTGAAGGTGTTCCGTGCGCTCGGTGATATTAAAGCACAGTACGACAGTCTTCGAATAAAGATGGGAGATTTAGAGGATGAGAGAGATACCTTGAGGGAGCAATTGAAGGTTGTTAAGGTAGAGCTGGCAGTGGAGAAAGCTTCTTTCAGCCAGGTCAATAAGGATAAAAATGTTCTTGAATCTTCATTTGCTAAACAACTGACAAAAGCTACGGAGGAAATCCGACACCTGAAGCACATGTTGGGGGAGAAAGAGGAATATTCTGGTGAACTTGTGCGTAATCTCTCCCAGGTTCAAGAGGATCTCCGTGAAGCTCAAATGAAGGTTCAGACTTTGGAGGAATCAATTGCATCTCTAAAGGTTTCCTTGGAAGCCACTGAGACTGAGACTGAGAATGACAATTTGAAGGGCGAGATTCAGGCTTGGTCAAAGGACTATGATGACCTTGAAGAATCAACGGTTGTTGACGTGAGTAGGGCATATATGAGTGCTCGCCATGATACATTGTTGGAAATGAGTCGAGAAGGCTTTGACCTTGATGCTGAGATTGCAAAATCTAGGGAAGCTATGGAGAAGACTCAACAAGGTTTTGATCTCTCTCCAGTTGATAAAGCCCAAGAAGAAGCAGACGATTCTTCAGAAGAAGCTGGTTCTCCTCCTCCTCCTAGAGAATGAAGATTTTTAATCACTCTTGTTTTTTTTTTCCTTAGTTTTTATTGGATTGGTGTAATTACTCCCAGCTCCATCGGGACTAAATTTGAAACTTCTAAAGTCCCCAATTAACAATTTAGGGGTAAAAAATGTATATATCTATGCGGCTAAGNACTTCTAAAGTCTCCAATTGACAATTTAGGGGCAAAAACTGTATATATATCTATGCGGCTAAGTACTAGTTTTTAACTTAGCCGTTTTTATATCAATATTTTTGAGACTTTTTGTTATGAGTTTGAGACTTACTCTTTACTCAAGTCTATTGCTTTGTGTTGCTTTTGTGAGGTTTCTGTTTGTACCTCTAAGCTTTCTTTGCATAAAGATGCGTGCTTTACTTTGAACCCCTTTTATGATGGGT
>MDKH01124723.1:0-25168 GCA_005239495.1 Nicotiana undulata | reverse complement strand
CAGTTGGTGTTATTCAAGGAAATAACAGACATTCTAGAATTAAGGAATTTAAGAATAAGTGTATCGAGTATAATCTTAAACCAAAATTCATGCCAGACGAAATTGTTACTAGGTGAAATTATACTTACATATTTTTAAAATGTTGCTATAAATATAGATTTCCAATAACTGAAGTTGCTAATGCGCATTGTACTGATAGAAACCGTATGTTAACACCTGCTACCTGGGAGGTCATTAATGATGTTATTCAATTTTTACATAAATTTTATATAGCTACTGTTGAGTTTTCTGGAGCATACTACCCTACTGTTACAATGATTTTAGTACATATAGCTGAAATTGCTTTTCTACTCTTTGAATTTAAGAAAAAAGAAAAATATACGGTTGCTGTTGAAGAAATGCAAGACAAAATCAAAAAATATTTCTTTCCAATTCCTCAGATTTACTTAATTGGCGTTGTTTTAAATCCTTCTATTAAGATGGCTGATTGTCACCAATTAATCAATGTTTTATATACTTACGTGGAGATTGGACCAACTGAAACCCCAGATATTTTTACTTGTATGAACAATCTAAATGATAATTTACAAAAATTATATAATTATTATGCAAATATAGTTGATGATGTTGCTCTTAATGTAGGCAATGTTAACCCCAATATGCAGTGTACCACTTCTTCAAGCTCTACTAATTTGTGTGATGATGAAATAGTTGATAGTTATAATATTTTTACTACATTTCCTACAACTCAAACCAGTAGCAGGAACATTGATGAACTTAATTTCTACTTGCAGAAGCAAAAGGAGATGCGCACAAAGGAATTTTCAGCGTTGGGATGGTGGCGTGAAAATGAAAAGCAATTTCCTGTTCTTTCCGCTATGGCTCGGGACGTGCTGAATGTGCCAATTTCAACTGTTGCATCAGAGAGTGCATTTAGTCAAGCAAGACAACAACTAGGAGACACCCGTCACTCATTGGGAAGCAATGCTTTGGAAGTTTTAGTATGTTTCAGAGATTGGATTAGATCGGAACGAAGAAATCAAGGACGTGAAGATGTTGATAGCCCAGAAGACGAGGAAATTGGAGATATATTAACACATGGTAACCCATCTGAATTTAACACTCCAGAAGAAGGACAATCAGTTCATATTGATTATGAAGAACTTACAAGGGCGATGCAAAACCTTTGAATTTAGTACTTGTCAAATTTAGTACTTGGTTGTAACTTGTAAGTTGTAAGAGTTGAATTTTGAAATTTAAAATTTGATAATTGAAATACATGTTGCACTTGCAATTTATAAGTGCAATTTTTTCCATAATCATTGTTATCTTTATATATTTTAGTATTTTACTTTATATTTTATTTAAAATACGTGTACAAAATTTTAAAAAAAAAATTAAAATATTAGGTAACCGGCCCGGCCCGGCCCGTTAAACCCCCTACCTGTACGGGTTATTTTTTACCCGTTAAATCCGTTAACAATTAACTGTAACCGGCCCAGTTTGTAACCCGTCCGGTTCCTAATATTCCCTACCCAGCTCGACCCGGCCCACCCGATTAACACCTTTAGTTGTTGCACTTGTATTTCTTTAATTTTATGCCACCACATGTTCCACTTTGAGTCGTTGCTCTTAAAGGAGATACTATTAATTATTATTTATTTTAATTATATCTTGTTTGGGTGGGTGAAGGTGGGGTTGCTAATTATCAAAAAGTTGCTGGACAAAGAGACCTTTATTAGTAGTGACAAAATAAAAAGATTTTTATTTTGTTCATCAGATTCTTTTTCTTTTCTACCTTATTTTTTGTCCCAAACACTTCAGGCTATTTTTAGTTTTTATGCTATTTTGATCAATATGTTTATTTCGTTTTTCACGCAAGATTTGAGGAAGAGCCGCACTCAAGGAGTGTGATGTAGACAACCTGACTTACAACTTGTTTGGATGGTTATTACACATTGTTTCATAATGTATCGTATTGCATTGTATTGTATTGTACTGTATCGTTTGATGAACACAAAATTTGGATAGATTGTATCATTTGCTGTTGTTTCATGATATCATACTCCAACAATATGAAGAATAAATTTGTAATATTATAAAGAAAAATTATGATACGGGGTAAATTTATTATATAAATAAGTAGGGTAAATGGTAAAATAAAATTATTTAATAATAGTGAAGGGTTAGATGGGAGAAAAAGACAAGACAACGACGCAACCACACCAAATCGGTCGTTACATAAAGTGACACATTTCGTCGTTACGTAACGACGGATTTAACGATACGATACAATAAAAGTTAAGTAACAACCAAAACAAACATCGTATTTAAAGTAACAATATGATACAATACAATAGGTAACGAGCATCCAAACAAGTTGTTAATGCAAGCATTAATGATTGTTTTTACGGTTCGAACACGTGACCTATATGTCACATGGAGACAACGTTATCGTTGCTTCAAGGTCCCTTCAATTAGGTTACTCTATAAACAGTTTAATTGCATTTTTGTCCCCCAAATTAATTAAAGATGTCCTTCTATGTAACATTAATTGCTTGTGTATCAAAAGTATATAAGAACAGAAAAGAGACATGTCAAGAAGAAAACAAAGAGAGAGAGTATTGTTGTTTGTCATTTTGTTAAAGATGGAGGGGCTCTTTGGCGATAACAAAAGAGCACTATAGATATTTTTGTTTTTTTTAAAAGTAAATAAAAACAAAATGACCTGTTTTTTTGGTTGTGTTGTCTGTTTTTCTGAAAAAAGTTGATCTCCTTTCATTTTTTCTCTTAAGATGATCTAAAATCAAACAAAATTCAAATAGAAACAATAAATAATATATTTGAAAAAGTATCTATTTATATCGAAATTTTATCCAATATCATTTGAAAATAAGGAAACTTGACATCTTTTTCGCTCCCTCCGAAGGTCTATCGAAAACAACTTCTCTTTGCTCCTAAAGCAGAAATAAAATCTTCGTACACACTATTCTTTCCGGAGCCACTTGTGAGAATTGACTGAGTTTGTTATTATTTTTATTGTATTTTTTAGAATAAAACATCAGTTGATAGATTCGTTCGTGAATAAGTTGTGTTAGAGGAAGGACTAGTACCTCGTATAAAATTTATACGAGGTGCTTTAACATATAATCAGAAGCGGAACCAGGATTTCAAGCTTAAGTTAAAAGTTACTGGGAATTAAATTAATCATTTATATATATTCAATAAATTTTATAAGACAAACATAGGGTTCGAATCAAACCCGGCCCCGACACTCTACCTCCGTCACGGCATATAATCAATAATGCAGACAATGAAACCACTTGGCTATTTGTGTAAATATCTCTTTGTAAAATAGCCTATATTTATCCGAAACCTCTGAGTAAGTGTGAATGAATCGGCTAGTACCTCATGAAGGCAGGTTGATGGGTCCATTCTTGAACAAATGACCTTAGTGTAAGGGTTGACCCTTTGGTGTTAGCAGCCATAAGCCCTTAATGTCAAGGGACTATACATTGGTACCTCAACTTGTACAACTTATAAGTTTCCTTCTACATTTATTATCAATGATGTCTATTTCAACAAAAAAGAAATCAATCATATCATATTGTCATTAATGTATGATTTGTCAACCATATCAATAATTAAGTAGTGGTTAATCTATTGCTCTTATTTTATGCACTTTTTTCTTTTTCCTTTTCGTTTCAAATTATGTCTGTGTGAACTTGCTCATATTATCAGTTACAAGCTAGGATAAAGAAATAAGGTTGCGGTAGGTTGACAACCAACTTAAAACTTATCAATTCACGATAAATCCTCCGCTGAGGCATAGTAATTATTGTTTTGGAAGGTAGTTGTAGAATGTGAGGACTGTGTCTGGCTTTGTTAAAGATTAACAGAAATAATGGAGCAATTTTAATAATGCCTCATTATTTTGTTATTTTGGTAGTAGTTGCACCATATAATTATATGAATCCAGAATGAACAATAATAACAAGAAAATGTTCATCATAAATGAGAAACTGAAAAAAGGTATCAAGAATAAAACAATATTAAAGGTAGTGTCTACAACAAAGTATCCACCAAAAACAATAATGAAAGACCTAGCTAGCTGCCCACATTAATGTACAATTTCTCCAACAACCAAAAAAGGAAAAAAAAAAAGTGATCAAACTTAGTGCATGTGTTTCAATCTGTGTGCACAATATACTCTTTGTACAAAGTACATTCTAATTTCTAGCTATCACTACTTCCTTGTTCGAGCCGTGAAAACAGCCTCTTGCAGATCCTTGTGGTTTGTCCCTTCCCCCGACCTCACCAATAACGGGAGCTTAATGTACCGAACTGCCTTTTTTACTACTTCCTTCTCCCTGTTTGAAATGGGCTTCCTGGGCTCATACTTGTGGAAGCTTTAGAAAAAAAGCTTTGAGAAGAATGTTTTCTGCCTATCTTAACATCCCTTAAATCAGCAACAATCCCAGGCTGAGTAATCTTCAGTTCATCGACTATT
This sequence comes from Nicotiana undulata, assembly GCA_005239495.1. Classification (NCBI taxonomy): domain Eukaryota; kingdom Viridiplantae; phylum Streptophyta; class Magnoliopsida; order Solanales; family Solanaceae; genus Nicotiana; species Nicotiana undulata. The sequence continues at coordinate 20,658 of MDKH01124723.1, read as the reverse complement.
GTCACGCCATTGCTGCTCAACATCTTGATGACCATTGACATTTTGGGGCGGAGGCTGGCGTTCTCTTGCACGCAGAGTAAGCCAACTTTCAAGAATCGGACAGCTTCATCGCTCGAAATTTCTCTATCCAAAACAGGGTCCACTAGCTCTAATAGTTGGTCAGAATTGTACATTTCCCATGCCTAGCAAACAATAAACACCAACACAAGTTGATCCTCTCATGTCATATCATTCCAACAAACTAACATCAACATCTTAATAAGTCAAAATCATGGTTCCCATTTAGATATTTTCATTCAAATAAAGGTAAATTTTAGATAATTAAAAGTAGGATTCATATGAAGGGGAGCTTGGCGTAACCGGTAAATATGTTGTCATGTGATCATGAGGTCACGGGTTCAAGCCGTGGAAACAACCTCTGTGCAAAAATGTAGGGTAAGGTTGCATCCAATAAACCATTGCGGTCCGGCCCTTCCCAGGACTCCACACATAGCGAGTGCTTAATACATCGGGCTACCCTTTAATAATAGGGTTCACACTAGTCAAAACAAATTACCTTGTTAACTAGGAAATGCTCTCCTCTAGTAATGTCAAATGCAACTACAGGCGAACCGCTGACTATTTCTAGTAACACAACTCCAAAGCTATAAACATCTGATTTGCGCGTTAAATGTCCACTGACGGCGTATTCTGGAGAAAGATAGCCTCTTTAGGGCATAAGATCATGAGTTCAAGAAATTCACAACATAATCAGCACAACAAAAAACTAGGAAGAACAACATGAGTACTTTTCAAAATTCAAAAAGAACATATATATATCTAATTAATGTTAACTTACAATGTTCCAGCAACTCGGGTACTAATGTGTGACATGTTCTCTGAAAATAGCCTAGCCAAACCAAAATCTGCAATTTTTGGTGTAAAATCCTCATCAAGTAGTATGTTGCTGGCTTTAATATCCCTATGTACAACGTGTGGACTCACTTCTTCATGTAGATAGGAAAGTCCTTTTGCTATTCCTATTGAAATTTCTTTCCTTAGTGTCCATGTAAATTTACTTCTGTTTTTCTCCCCACCTGCTTTGTCAAATCAAGAAACAACCTCAAGATTTCGTTTTAATAACAGTGGTGTCTGATGCAGTTCCACGAGATATCTTGGAGCAACGGTAAAGTTGTCTCCGAGTGACCTATAAGTCACGGGTTCGAGCCGTGAAATCATCCACATTACACCCCCTTGGGTGCGGCCTTTCCACGAAGCCTGCGTAAACGCGGGATGCGTCGTACACCAGGCTGCCTTTTTTTTATAATACCTGCTACATTCCACCAGTACAGGAAAACAAAGAAATTACCTAAGAATGATTGGGAAAGACTGTTATTTTCCATGTAATCATAGACTAAAAGTCTATTTGCTCCATCAACACAACATCCTCTGAGGTTGACAAGGTTTTCATGTTTAATATCAGACAATGCAGCTATCTCTGATACAAATTCCCTTTCACCTCGCATTGATTCCAATTCAACTGACAGAACTTTTACAGCCACAAAAATTCCATCTTGAAGCTTACCCTTTTCAAGAAAACCCACAAAATAAACATAAAAAAACAATTAATACACCTTAAACAAACCAAAACTCACACCCCCTTTTTCCTTTTTTTTCTTGGAAGTCAACTATTTTTTGGAAAAAAATAAATAAATTTTAGAAAAAAACTCACCTTGTAAACAGAACCAAAACCACCTTCTCCAATTTTATTTGAAGCTCTAAATCCATGAGTTGCAGCTTTCAATTCATTGTAAGAGTACACTGTAAAATGCTGGGAAATTTGTCCACCTGTTTTTAGAATTCATATTCTTAAGAAAAATACCCTTCTAGTACAAGTTGAGGAATTTAAACAAGAATTATCAAAAATAATGAGAAGTTACCATATGGGATTTGGCTGCCTTCTAAAGTAGCTGATGATGAAGTAAAACACTTGAGAAATGGAAAAGAAAACTTCATATTTCTTGAATTTTGGTTATGAAATTTAGTTATAAGTAACAATTTTATATAAAAAATATTAATGGGAAAAAGTGTGAATAGCAAGGAGAAGAGGAGGGGGGAGGAAAAGCAACAGAAAGGGAGGAGTTTCATATATTAGAATTTTTTATATATTTGATGCCATGCCCATAGATGTTGACTCTAGCCAAGACTTTTTTTAATATGTGATTCTTTTAATATAATGTTTTCTCTTGGCCTACTCCACCTAACTTTTTATTACTATGTGCTAAGAATATTTCAACTAATTCAGCAAATGATAGACTTTGGATAACAGAATATTCTATAAGGGGTCGTTTGGTACGATGTATAAACAAAAGTAATTTCGATTAAACATTTAGTATTTTCATATCCCTAGCTTGTTTGGTACTAATTCTGAATAAGTTATCTCATGATTAAAAATAGTACCAGACAACTTAACCTCGAGGTAATAATATAGTAATTCAAGATAAATTATCCCAGGATAAAGTAGTAAATTGACAATCTCTGAATTAATAAAACATACCAAACACAATAAGAAATAACACCATCATAACAAGTCCCAACATAACTATTCACAGTATAACTATTGTAACTTGTCTTCAAACCAAATTACTCCGAAAGAGTGTAAGTTCTATTGTACTGATCGCGTGAAAAATATCTACACAATTCAATTATCAGGTAAATATTTTAGAAGATAGTGAGTAATTGATAATTTGGCAAAAATAGTAATCAATCTACCTATTATAAGTCAAAATTCGCTGACTATAATAATATCGTTATTATCGGTATATATGAGTTAAATTCTTCATATATGACATTTCTATAATATTAGAGTGGGTAATAACTAGAGTTACACAAATTCACCCTTCTTTAGTTTTTTATTTATTTATAGTTTTGACTTAATTCCTCGAACCTTGAGCGAATATAGAATACTTTATGCACCGAACTATCCCGTAAATTTGACTTAGTTCCCCTTATATTCATTGAAAGAATATTACATAATAGTACTAGGTTCTTTGGAACTCTCAACCATGTTCTTGGACAAGTAAAATAATTAGACTTTTGCTACAACAATTTCTCACTTTTGTATAGATTCAAATTATGTGATTTTCACTTATCATTCTATAAATATTCTTTCATTATTTTTATATGAGAAAACTTGTACTAGTAGAGTTCTATATTGTGTAGCTTCTGAATATTTAACTTTTAACTAAAATAAATTAATAGTCCATTTACTACAGCTAGCTTTAGAGCCTTTATATCATTCTTCTCTGTTGGGTCCAAACGCACACATAAAATATACGTGGTCGACAAGTAATAAAATAATAAGAATATTGTTCTCACGAGAATTTATGATCCACTACTGGCTAAACTAATACTAGTTACAAGTTATTTGTTCAAGAGGTTTTGAGGAAGTTTTTACTTACTAAATTACTACAAAACTAATAAGCAGATAATAGAATAAGATCGCAAGCAAAGCAAATAAACACGTATACGTGAATTCAATATGATGGGGATGTTCCGGGTTTAAAGGATTAATGTCTCTCCTATTGCGTTCTTACTATTGATTTAATCACTTGATTTATTTAATCTATTCCCCAATGCCCGGATTCTAGAACTTACTCTATTCAATCTTATATGCAATCTATAACCACTTTTGAGTTCAACTATATATAAATTCGTAGATAGTATTCTATTGTTAGCTACGCAATATATAGAATAATTAAGTGCAAGATTGAATAAACAAATTAACAGGATAATTCAAGCAAAACAATCAACTGTAAAACTATAATATAATAGTCAGTAACGACCCATAACCCTAGAATAATGGAGCTTTAGCCACTCATGATCATAACAATAATCAAAATATTATTTTTAAATATTAAACCTATGAATACTAGATGAATGAAGGAGCAATTGATTTCATGCTCTGTTTGTGTTTCTATGCCTTTGTCGCCTTCAAAATTGATCAACCTCCTTAATAGTGACGTCTAGGGGGTATTTATAGACTAGGGTGGGAGCCTCCAAATCCAAAAATTAGTAGAAAATAATTAATTTGCGGACTGAGGGACCAGGCTTTAGAGCTCGCGAGGCTTGGTCTGTAGCACAGTTGAGCGCGCCTTAGATCAGGTGAGGCCTGGTCTATAGCACGGTTGAGCGGACCTCAAACCAGGCGAGGCTTGGTTTGTAGCGAGGTTGAGCACGCCTCAGACCAAGTGGGGCGAGGTACCTTTGCTTTGCTCCGATTTTCTCCTTTTTGTGCTCTTTTGTGTATCTTCGACATCACTGTGTGCAATTTTCATGTGTCTTCATCATTCAGCGATCCTACACATAAAAACACTATAATTAAGTTCAACCATCGTACAATTAATCATCAATACTAAAATATAAGGTAAACAATGCACTACATTTGTACCCAAACATCATTCCCTTGGCTTCTTTTTATTTGTCCAAGAACTATAACATGTGGTCCACGTACTAATAGTTATCTCGGAACTGCATCTATACTAGCTAATTTAAGTTATTTTTGTCTTTATATGAGAATAATCATATGTTTATATTGATCATAATATAATGTTTAAGGTTAACTTAGAGTATTTATTTATAATATAAATATAAATTTTAAGCATGTTAAAGATTCTTAAACGAATTAAAAATTTCTTAATTACTACTATAAAAAATTTATAAAAGAATTTTATTGTATGATATATTTGGATTCGTGCGGCGTATGCTCACTAAAAGAAAAACATATTACCCATCAAGTATTTCTCCATTTATTGAACATGAACTCAAGACTTTTGTTTATGGGCGGAAAAATCTCACTAGATTCATCATTTCACCATATCCATCCATATCTCCGCAAATAAATTGAAATTATTTTAACCTATAATTTTCATGAAAATATATTAAACAGTTGACTTAATACAAAAACTTTTATTCATTAGGTATATCATTGAGTTACTTTTGTATCGTGACGTAACAGGTAATAGCTTCCCCGTTACATACCTTCTAATTTCCCCGGCGGCAAATCATAAAATAATAATCTCAAATAAATTATTCCCTAAGAGAAACCAGGCACATTCACATTTAAAATTAAAAAAAAATCCAAGTAAAAAAATAAGTTATTTGGGGAAAATAAATATTTGACGTAATCAAATCTAGGAGAATCCAAGCTGACGAAATATATATATATATATATAATTGTGTTGCACGTCGGTATATAATAGTAACATCCAAAGTGATTAAGAAAAGATTGTATATTATTTTACACATCGTTTTAAGGTTTTAAATTGAATAATTGTGTTATTTTACGTAGTATCATAATTGACATTATTAAGGTTCTGATAATTAGTATATATTCACGCACTTAATTATGTATCCCCAATTAATTAAGTTTAAGTGTCAAATAGATAATTAACTAAATTTTGTAAAGCAAAGAAAGATAGGAATTTAATTCCAAAATGATGGAATAAAAGCTTAGGTCGCCATGGCTGACCATCTTAATTAAGATCAAGCTAGCTAAGTAGTCTTCTTTATAACACGGACGACCAGTCCAAGCTTGAGAAATTGCAACGTACGTGCATGTTTTTTTTTTCTTTTTCATTTTAATTAATCATTTTTGCCATTCTGTATTCGAAACTGAACTTGCTAATTTGGATTTATCGCGGCTCACTTTTGAAGTTTCCTACCAAAAAGTTCTACATTTTGAAGGCAAGCACATTAGACCGATATTGATGGTTATGTGCATGTTATTAATAACTAATGCTAGAATGAAAAGTATAAGAAGAAAGAAAACCTAGTACAAAGGGAAAAATTAAATATACGTAAAAAGACTTTGAAGCGGTCTTACATGCCTTACGAATCAGCTATTTTGGAACTTCTTTATTACACATAGTTTTGTTATTGCAAGTATTTTGAGAGTGAGAGAATGAGTCTTGGATTGAGGAAATAGGAGACTTGCATGTGTTATTTAACAAATATATATAGAGAGAGTCTCATCCAATGTGCAACCTGATATATATATATGCTTTGGTTACTGTGTACACCGACCTTACCTCTATCCCGAGGAATAGAAAGGTTGTTTTCGATAGACTCTCGATTCAAGAAGACGAAAAAAGATAATATATCAGTACCATCAACAAAAAAAAACCATACAAATAATAACAACATCACAAGAACCAGCAAATAGATGGAACGCATAAATAATAACCAGTAAATAAAGCCCTCCACTATGAAAACGAAAGAGTAGTGTAAACACAACATTGACCACTAGCAGTCTAAGACTAAATCCAATCAGCCTAGCCTCACACTGGTAGACAAAATATGCTCTACTACTTCCTAACCTACAACTTTAATGCTCGACCTCCACAGCTTCCTATAGAGTGTCGTATCCTCGGAGATCTGAAGCCTCGCCATATCCCGCCTGATCACCTCTTCACAATACTTCTCAGGCCGCCTCTACCTCTTCTCATACCCACCAACACCAACCGTTCACACCTCCTTACCGGGACATCCAAACTTCTCCTTTATATGTGTCCAAACCATCAGAGTCTCGCTTCCTGCATCTTGCCATCAATAAAAGCCACGCCCACCTTCTCGCGAAATATATATAATTTTGTTGCATGTCGGGTATATAACAGTAATATTCAAAGTGATTAAGAAAATATTTTATATTATTTTACACACCGTTCTAAGGTTTTAGATTGAATACTTGTGTGATTTTACGTAGTATCAGAATTGACATTTTTAAGGTTTTGATAATTAGTAGTATATATTCACGCACTTCATCATCCCCACTTAATTAAGTTCAAGTGTGAATATTGTTGGCCCAAGTGAAGTTGAGTTTTGAAGATTGACAAAGGAAGTTTAGGCCTGAATCAGGTCTATCCCTTGTATGCATAGATACGGGCAGATTCGAGCATGTGGGATGCACGTGAAGGAGATAAGCTTAACTTGGTCTAGTTGATATCTCTTGATCGAAAAGGTTGCATAATTGATAAGGGGGAGGACTCCATACTCAAAGACAACATTATCCAAGATAAGGGAGGAATTAGAAGTTGAGATCAACTAGAACTCTTCCACCGAGGAAGAGTAGCATTAGAACTCTAGTTATTTCTTCATCTACTAACTCTATAAATTGCAGGATGTTCTCATTATACAGGCACGCACAAAAGCAGAAGTTAAATGTGAGTTGAAAGCAAAGTAGCAAGGCATTTTGCAAGCAATTCTTGTGTGATTCAACTGTGCGAACCTGAAGCTATATGAACTAGGTAAAAAAAGCTAGTTCCAAGTGTTTGTCTTTTATTCTAGTTCAATTGTAGTAGGTAGTTTTCAAATTGTACCTTTCAGCTTTATCTAGAGGCAATTGTAATAAGTGCTTAGAGTATACAAGTTAGAGTTAACTTGAAGTTGTCCCAACAATTATAGGGTGGTCACTACAACGGGATTAGAGTTAATCCCAGGTTTACAAAAGTGTTTTGTAAATGCAACTTTTTGCTCAGTGATTTAGTGGATAATTTGGGAAAATCCTACTGAGAAGTAGGTCGTGGGTTTTTCACCTTTTGAACCAGGTGTTTTCCACGTAAAAATACTTGTGTTCTTTACTTTCTGCATTTACTATTTCTGCAATAGTAGGTTAAGGAACACATAGAAGAACCTGGTCTATCTATAATTAGTTTAAGCAAAAAAAATGGTAACCACACATATCACACCCCTCCCCCTCTTGTGTGGTATTGAAGTCTAAACATCAATTGATATCAGAGCGGGTTATCCTTGAATAGGCTAACCCCTTAGGAAAAGTTCAAGATGAGTGCGCCACCTGGAAACTGGGAAGGGCAATCTACTGCTAGGCCACCACTCTTCAACGGCCACTATTACTCCTGGGGGAAAAACAGAATGAGAGACCACATCATAGGAGAGGACTATGAGATATGGGACATTGTCATCGATGGTTCTCTAGCTACAATGAAGAAAAATGTTGAAGGAGTAGATGCGCCAAAGACAAGAGTTGACTGCACTGTTGAGGACTTGAGGAAATGAGAGAAGAATGCTAAAGTCAAGAAATGGCTTGTGCGTGGACTAGGTCCAGACGAGTACAACAGAATTCAAAGGTGTACCACTGCTAAGGAAATTTGGGACACTTTGCAAGTGGCCCATGAAGGAACACCTCAAGTGAAGAGGTCCAGAGGAACACTACTATATTCTCAATATGAGAATTTCACCATGTACGAAGGGGAAACCAACCAAGAGATGTATAAAAGGTCCACCACACTGGTAAATGAACTTAAGTCTCTTTGAAGGATCATTCTTGAAGAAGACAGAGTTGAGAAAATTTTGACAAGGGTTCTGCCAGTTACTTGGGAAAGCAAAATCACTGCCATTCAGGAATCAAAGAACATTGCCACTCTTAAGTTGGATGAGCTAATTTAAAATCTTACTGCTTATAAACTTAGAGGGAAAACCATGAAGATGGATGTACCTACTAAGGAAAGGAGCCTGGCACTCATAATCACTGAAGGTTCTGATCTAGAAGATGATGAAATAACTATGATCACCAAGGACTTCAAGAAGTACCTAAAGAGAGGAAAGGGTCCTTCAAGAAGTGGAATCTACAGCAAACCAAGGGTTCCTAAAAATCAAACAATGAGGAATGCTACAAGTGTGGGAAGACTGATCACCACATCAAGAACTTCCCTCAATGGAAAATTGAATGAAAGAAGGAAAGAGTTGAACGAAGAAACAAGAAGAAGGAACAGGTTCAACCCAAGAAGAACAAAATATCAACAAATACTATGGTTTCTGCTTGGGGAGAAAGCTCAGATGAAATCTCAGATGATGAAGATGGAGATGAACAAGCACTTATGGACATAGGAGAATCTGATGAGAAATCGTAGGTAAGTGTAATTCATCTCAAAGACAAGATTAAATTTTTGTCTAAAGAAAGGCTATATGTGTTACTTCTATATTTCATTTATGAATCTGAGGATGTAAACAATGAAAAGTAACAGTTGTTTAAGGAATGTGTGATTTTGAAAGCAAATTGTAAGAAACTGGAACTTAGGGTTAGTGATACTATAAGTGAAAAAACTACATTAAAGAACCAGGTTCATGCATTTGAATCAATTGTCCTAGAACTTAGATCTGAAAACCTAAAATTGAAATTAGGAACAAGGCTTATTGCACACAACTCGCTCTAGAAGAAAATTTAGGTAAACTAAGAGATGTGTTGTATAAGAAGGATTAGCAGGTAAGAATTTTGAAGGAGGATCCAGGCAAGGTCAAACATAAACTAGACAGAACTTGTAAATGGAACGGGTCCTCCCATGCACTTTCATGGCTACAAGAACATCATAGTATCAATAGAAGAGGTTCTGGCTTTAGGAATCTGCCACCTAAATGGGATCCAAAAGCAAGTACCTCACGCTTCCTGAGAACAAGATGTGTACTCACTGTGGTAAAACATGTCACTATAAAAGTGAATGCATGCAAAAGAAAAGGCAATCCAAAAGAACAAAGATTGTTCAAAGGAAGAATAGGCTACCAAGTTGGGCTAAAAGAATTTGATTCATCTTTTTGCCTATAGAAAGGTACCCAAACTACTTTGGGTTCCTAAGACTAACCCCTGATTTCCTTTTGCGGGTCCAAGTGAAGGGGAGAAACCAAATATGGTACATGGATAAGGGCTGCTCAAAGCACATGACAAGAAGTAAGAATCAGTTCCTTTCATTTGAGGACCTCAAAGGAGGTAATGTATCCTTTGGAAATGGGAAGAAAAGTGAGATCAGTGAGATTGGAAGGTAGGTAAAACCGATTCTCACTCTACTCAGAATGTCTACTTGATAAATGGCTTAAAATACAGTCTAATCAGTGTATCACAACTGTGTGATAGAGTTAACTTGGTAGCATTCACCTCTACCAAATGTTTTGTAATTAATATTACCACTGACAAGATTGTTTTGCAGGGAAAAAGAGCAAAAAATATATATATTGTAGATTTGTCCACACTTTCAGAAAATGAACTCACTTGCTTAAGTGTGTTGGATAATAATCCCCTCATTTGGCACAAGAGACTTGGACATGCCAGTCTGAGTCAACTCAACATATTAGTCTCCAAGGACATAGTGATAGGGTTTCCTAACATCAAGTTCAAGGAAGACAAAGTTTGTGAGGGTTGTGCAAGGAGGAAGCATGTAAGATCCTCTTTTAGATGCAAGAAAGTGGTAAGCACCACCAGGACGATTGAACTGGTCCATATGGATCTATGTGGTTCAATGAGAACATTAAGCAGATGTGGTAAAAGATATGCGATGGTGCTTGTTGATGATTACTATAGGTTTACTCGGACATTATTTTTAACATCTAAAGATGAAGCATTTGACATGTTCATTTCTTTTGTTAGAAGAACTCAGAAGCAACTAGGTAATCAACTTGCATCAATTAGGTCTGATCATGGCATTGAATTTGAAAATGCTAAAATTTTCTGATTATTGTGATGAGCATGGCATAGATCATAATTTTTCTGCTCCTAGGACTCCACAAAAAAATGGAGTAGTTGAAAGAAAGAATATGACACTTGAAGATATGTCTAGGACTATGATTCTTTCTAGTAAACTACCCCATAGCTTCTGGGTAGAAGTTGTAAATACTGCATGCTACATCATAAATAGGTACATGACTAGACCTCTTGTATAGAAGACTCGCTATGAGTTACTTAAAGGGATAAAACCAAACATATCCCATCTTAGAGCATTTGGATGAAAGTGCTTTGTTTACAACAATGGTAAAGACTCCCTAGGTAAGTTTGATCCCAAAAATTATGAGGGGGTATTCTTGGGATATTCTTCACATAGAAAAGCTTATAAGGTCTATAACAAAAGAACTATGTGTGTAGAAGAAAGTGTTCATGTGGTTTTTGATGAAACTAACATTCTCTCTGACATGCAGGAACGTGTGATGAAGCAATTGGGTTGGTAAGAAACTCAAATGAAACCACACCCCAGACTGAAGTTGCATCAGAGGAAGGAACATGTGATGGAACAGGTTCTTCCATCCAGGGCAACATGACAGGGGAATAGAACAAAGGGGAAATGATCCTCAAACCTTAAGGGAACCTATCCATGAACATGTTGCATATCAACAAAGCATTGAAGATACATCAAGGGGAAACCAGTTGGTTGTGAAATCTTACAAGTATCAAAGTTCTCATCCCATTGAGAACATAATTACTGATCTAACCTCTGGATCAAAACCAGATCTTCATTAAAAAAATCTTTGTTCTTTTGATGCTTTCTTATCTCTTATTGAACCTAAAAGTGTTGTTGAGGCCTTACAAGATGAAGATTGGGTAAATGCAATGCAAGATGAACTCAACCAATATGATAGGAGTCAAGTTTGGCATCTGGTACCAAGACCCAAGTACATATCAGTAATTGGCGCAAAATGAGTCTTCAGAAACAAACTTGATAAAGATGGAACAATTACAAGGAAAAAGGAAAGATTGGTGGTTCAAGGGTATATCCAAGGGGAGGGCATAAATTATGATGAAACCTTTGCTCCAGTTGCAAGGTTGGAAGCAATAAGACTTCTCATAGCCTTTTCTGCTTACATAGAATTCACCCTTAACCAAATGGATGTCAAAAGTGCCTTTCGGAATGGCTATCTAAAGAAAGAAGTGTTTGTCAAGAAACCTGCGGGGTTTGAAATCAAGAAGTGTCTTGATCATGTGTACAAGCTTGAAAAAGCACTTTATGGGCTCAAGCAGGCTCCAAAAGCATGGAATGAAAGATTATCAAAAAAAAATTCTTGAGCATGACTACAAGAGAGGTAAAGTAGACTATACTTTGTTCTTGAAAGAAAAAGGTAAAGATCTCTTGGTAGTTCAAATATATGTTGATGATATAATCTTTGGAGCAACTACTGATAAGTCAAGTAAAGAATTTGCTAAACTAATGGGGAATGAATTTGAAATGAGCATGATGGCTGAGCTTAATTTCTTTTTAGTCTTACAAATTAAATGAAATTCAAATGGAACTATGATCCATCAGCAGAAGTATGTAGAAGAGTTGCTTAAAAGGTTCAAAATGGAATATTCCAAAGAAATTGATACTCATATTGCAACAGCTATAAAATTGGATAAGTTGTATAGGTGAATGATTGGCTCATTGTTGTATCTCACTGCTAGTAGACCTGACATTATTTTAAGTGTAGGCCTTTATGCAAGATTTCAGGAAAATCCAAAGAAGTCTCACTTGACTGTTGTCAAGAGGATTTTGAGATATCTAAAAGGCACCACTGATCTTTGACTATGGTATCCAAAAGGTGTTAATTTCAATCTAGTGGGATATGTTGATGCTGACTATGCATGTTTTTTTGTGGATAGAAAGAGCACCTTAGGTATGGCACACTTTCTTGGCTCATGTCTTGTGTCTTGGGCCCCCAAAAAGAAAAATTCAGTGGCCTTACCTACTGCTGAAGTTGAGTATGTTGTTGTTGTTTCATGTTGTGCTCAATTATTGTGGATCAAACAACAATTAATGGACTTTAGGATTGATGTTGGTTATATCCCCATCTTTTGTGATAACACTAGTGCAATTAGTATGATAAAAAAAATCGGCTCATCACAAGATAAATAAGCACATAGATGTTAGGCACCACTTTTTGAGGGACAACTATGAAAAAGGTTTGATTACTGTGAAATTTTGTGCTACTGACAATCAAATAGGTTAGATTTTTCGCAATCTCACACTTTCAATATTATACTCTTGTGCCATGTGCTAAAATGACACATTAGTCTCTAATGATATTTTCTCTATTTTGGCAAATTTAGACTTACACAAGAGATTCTTAGCGAAGAACCTGGTTCATCAAGATCACTCGGTATGTTTTCTACACTTTGCATAATTTGAAATAATATATTTGGATCATGAGTCGAGTCCTACTTAATTCCAAACTTCTTTTGGACTTATCCGTTACAAGTGAACTAGTTCCATTCAAAAGAGTCCCAACTGAATTGAAGTACCTAGATTCTACGGATACACTCCAACGTCTTTTCAAAGCTGAAATTAAGTTTGATTAGAATTCTAAAAGTATGAAAAGCTATCGTTACACCATTAATTACTCCTCTTTAAATTGATAAAATTTAATGTATTCCTCACTTCATCTCTTTCAAGCCGTCAAAAACTCTCAATCTTCTTTCATCTTCCAAACACAATCCAATCTCTTCTCTTCCATACCCAAGCACAGAAATGGTTAACACTCTAGAGAATCCCTCATCACCACCACAAAAAACCACTTCCACACCCACTATCACCCCTTCCAACACCCCAACCTCTAAGAAAAGAGTAAAAATGATGGCTCGCAAGGTTGTTGCTGGTGGAGAACAGATTCAGAAAATTAATGAACAACTGAAAGCGAGTAGGGAGGAAGAACCTCAAAAATCTGATGAATCCTTCAAATCTGTTATTAAGGGGGAAGAAATTATTTCTTCTGAAACTGAACATGTCTCTTCTGGCCCTAAAGTCATTTTTTAGACAATTTATGAAGTTGCTACAAATTTGGAGAATAGGTTTGTACTGGTAGGATCTATAACAGGTGTTGAAACTACAGAGTTTGGAGGAGTTGGTGGTAAAAATAAAAAAGGAAAAGAGAAAGAGAACAGGGGTGTTAGGAGTGCTGTTAGGGGAAAGGGTAAAAGAATGGTTGATTCTTCACCCACTCCTGTGAGTTTAACCTAAGACACAGGTGCAATGGTTGTTTGGGGATCTGCTGGAGTAGAGGAGAGTGTAAAGAAAACACGGGGAAGTGGGTCTGGCGAAGCCGCTAAAAGGCTGGTTCAACTTGGGAAAAATATAGATGAATGTTTCATCTTAACAGGAACCCTCACAGACCTACTGAAGAGAGTGTCTGAAAGTTATAATCCAAAGAAGAAAGGGAATTAAAAGGCTAAAAGCCCTGGCACTGCTAGGGAAAACAAGAAAAGGAAGGTGTCCTCTTCTATTAATGTTGAAATTCCTCCCACAAGAGGAAGATGCACAAGAAGCCAGCTAAAGCAAAATGAGGCAGGAATGCAGAAAGCCTTAGAAGAAAGTAAGAAAAGCAGTTGCTAAGGGAAAGAAGAAGATGGATGAGCCTGTTGAGGCTGCTGATATTGATGAGATGGAACTGGTCCTTCGAGATGAAGAAGATATTAAAGAAGTGGAGGTTCTGATTCCCAAAGCCAAGAAATCCAAGATTTCCACTAGAAGTCTATTTTAGAGTCAAAGTCTACTACCATCCACCCCGGCAAAAAGAACCAGGTCTGCTATGAAATCAAAACAAGTGAAAATTGTGGAGGAAGAAGAATGGAGTGGATAGGAAGAAGATGATTATGACACTAAGAAAGACAATATGGCCAAGTTTGACGAGAGAACAATTTTAAAGGGTAGACTCCTCAAGGACTTGGAGGAGGAAGGAATGGTGTTGCTTTTGGAGAAGTTGGAGTTGCAAGGCTGGAAGGACATGGTCCTTCAGATGGATGGCAAGTTGGCCAGGAAAGAAATTATTGAGTTTGTGGCAAATGCTGAGGTGAAAGATGGAAGGGTTACCAGTATGGTGAAAGGAGTGCAAGTCCCTTTCAATGTGAAGGAGTTGGGATAAATTGTGGGTGTACCTGCTGAGGGGTACAATGACTATACAAAGCTCAAGTGGCCAAGCCTAGAAAATCTTCCTACTGCCCTTGCCATTACCAGAAAATTCAGTGACAATAAAGAGGAAATTGAGCCCAAGGCTGTGTACAAGAGTGAGATGAAGTCACCCCACAAAGTGTTGTTCGATTTTTTCAACAAATGTGTCGTGCCAAAGCAGGAAAGGAGGAACATTGCAAACTTCATGGACTTGGTTCTCATGGAGTGTTTAGACAGTGGGAGGTAGATTACTTGGCCTGGATTTATAATCCGACTTCTTGATAGAGTTCTAAATGGAACCAAGGCTCATTTCATTCCCTATAGCTTCATTCTCACAGCTTTACTTGCACATTTCAAGGTACCAACGAAGAAGTGGGAGGTTGGTACAAGCAAGGATCATTTTGGGGCAAATACTCTGATTTCTTGTGACTATGAAGTCCATGCCACTCATAAAAAACTTGGTTCATCCAAGAAGATACCAATGAATAGCAAGGTGAGAGTCTTGGTGCAAGAAAGTGGGGCTAAGGATGCTGAGATTGAGAGGCTGAAGAAGAGGTTGGCTGAGGCGGAGACAGAGAGAGATGCTCTCGAAACTGAGCTACCGAAAGAAAAGGAGAAGAATGATGGCATTCTTCAAGATATATTGAAACTCCTCCAAGCCAAAAAACCAAGCATCTGGCCCTTCCCAACCTTAAGCCTCCTAGCCTAATGTTGATCAACCAGTGACCCAATTCGGGAGTTTTTGTTGTTTTTGCTCATATTTCCTGTATTTTTATTTCTTTTTATGCTTTGTGGTAGAATCTTATCAATCATCAATGAAATTCATTGTCTTTTGCTCTAACTGTTTGTTTATATTTCGTTGATGGTTAAAATTCTTAGCTTGATCTATGATAATTAATCCATGATTGCATTTGAAGTAGCCCCAGTGGCCACGAGTAAGTTCTAAAATCTGGTTATCTTACTTACTTATGCAACTTTTCGATGATGACAAAAAGGGGGGGAAAAAGGTTGTGCTTTACACTTTGAACAATGATATTTATAATCTAATGAACCTGGTCCTTGATGATAAGTGATCAAACGGAAAAATATTTCTAACATTGTGTTGATGTTGAGCTAAGTTGAAACACGGCCTAAGCTTCTGAAAAGCACAGAGTTTGTCATCATCAAAAAAGGGAAATTTGTTGGCCCAAGTGTAGGTTAGATTTGAAGATTGACAAAGGAGGCTCAGGCATGAACCAGGTCCATCCCTTGTGTGCATAGACACGGGCAGATTTTAGCATGTGGAATGCACGTGAAGAAGATAAGCTTAACTGGTCTAATTAATATCTCATGAATCGAAAAGGTTGCATAATTGATAAGGGTAATGACTCCTTACTCAAAGACAACATTATCCAAGATAAGGGAGGAGTTAGAAGTTGAGATCAACTAGAACTCTTCCACCAAGGAAGAGTAGCATTAGAACTCTAGTTATTTCTTCATCTACTAACTCTATAAATTACAGGATGTTCTCATTCTACAAGCACGCACAAAAGCAGAAGTTAAACGTGAGTTGAGCGCAAAATAGCAAGGCATTTTGCAAGAAATTCTTGTGTGATTCAAGTGTGCGAACTTGAAGTTACATGAACCAGATAGAAGAACCAGTTCCAAGTGTCTGTCTTTTATTCTAGTTCAATTGTAGTAGGTGGTTTTCAAATTGTATCTTTCAGCTTTATCTAGAGGCAATTGTAATAGGTACTTAAGGTATTCAAGTTAGAGTTAACTTGAAGTTGTCGCAACAGTTAGAGGGTGGTTGCTACAACGGGATTACAATTAATCCTAGGTTTACAAAAGTGTTTTGTAAATGCAGTTTTTGGCTCAGTGATTTAGTGGAGAATTCGGGAAAATCCTACTGAGAAGTAGGTCGTGATTTTTTCACCTTTTGAGCATGTGTTTTCCACGTAAAAATACTTGTGTTCTTTACTTTCCGCATTTACTATTTCAACAATAGTAGGTTAAGGAATACATAGAAGAACCCGATCCTTATATAATCAGTTTAACCGAAAAATTGGGTACCACACAAATTATCTCCTCTGGTGTGGTATTGAAGTTAAAACATCAAATATGTTTAGATTTATTCAACGGATAATTAACTAAATTTTGTAAAGCGAAGAAAGACAGGAATTTAGAAAGATGGAATGAAAGCTTAGGTCGCCATGGCTGACCATCTTAATTAAGATCAAGCTAGCTAGTAGTCTTCTTAATTAACATGTTTTTTTTTTCATGTTAATCATTCGCCATTCTGTATTCGAAACCGACCTTGCTAATTTGGATTTATCACTAAGGTCGTAAAAAGTTTCCTACCAAACAGTTCTTAGGCACACAACATTAGACCGATATTGATGGTTATGTGCATGCCTAAATTAATACTAACATGAAAAGTGTATTGGCTTTGTACTTTTATTGTAAGATAAGAAGAAAGAAAACCTCGTACATGGGGGAAATTAAATATATGTAAAAAGACTTTGAATTCGTCTTAGATGCCTTACGAATCAGCCATTCTGGAACTTCTTTATTACATATAGTTTCGTTATTTCGAGAGTGAGAGAATGAGTCTTGGATTGAAGAAATGGGAGACTTGCATGTATTATTTGATCTTTCTCAAAGGTACAACAAAAAGTAAATATGAAATCATACTAGCATAGGAATATTTTGTGATTAATCATATACATTACAACGAGAAAACTTGTATTTATAGATGAGAAGAGAATAAAAGTGTGAAAGAATTAGACGAAGCGGTATTACATAACAATGCTGGTACTAAAGTAGATCCACCCCCGTAGAATTTTGAACTCGAATTCACAAAGTTCAAGTCCCAAAACTGCCTCTACCCCTCTCGCATGTGTTATTGGGTTTACGAACTAAATTTGTTGCTCGATTAATTTTAATTTCAAATATTTCTTTTGCGTTTAAAGTCAATGACACGTGTAACGACCTTATTAGGGCGTAACTTTCACGTTATCTGAAAAATTAATCAAACACAAAAGTGGAATATCTTAGAAACACTTTTAAAAAATTGAGTGTCTAAAAGATTTTTCGTGAGAGGTGTATACCACGAATTTTGCTACGAAGTTATTGGGTAAACTATGTATTTTGCTCTTTTTCGAACATTGAGAAGTTGACCTTAATGTGAAAGAAAGAGATTAGGGTCTACAAGCTAAAGAATGAGTAGGCTTTAATAGATGAGAGATCGTCGAGTTATGCTTCTTAAGCAAGACATTATTTTTAAGCACATCAAGTTTTTCCACTATATATACACAAAGTTATACATAAAGCTCATTTTATATTATTATTGCATTGGTCCATCTTGGAAACGGCCGAAAATTTAACAGTTCTAGATAAGACAGAGAAGGAGAATTTAAACGTGATAAATACACCTTTGCTAATTGAGTTTAAGAACTCCTAATGATGATTTTTATTTCCAAGAAAAGTCAAAATTTGAATTTGAATCTACCTTCCTGTGTACTCGTCTTCGGTTCACAATAAGTGATCAATTTGCCTTGAGCATATTCATTAAGAAAAAAATAAATTCTAGACAAAAATAGTTAGTTGACTAAACTACCCTTAATTAAATATTGCAGTATAATTTAATGTGAGGCGTAAAAAGCCTTTCTAGTGATACGTACATAAAGATAATTTTGGAAAAATAAATTGAATTTTTTCTTAATTATATAAATGGACACTTATTTTGAATCAAAATAAAAAAGACGAATTAGTCATTTATTATGGACCGGAGGAATAGTAGTATCTCGCTGTTTCTTGTGCTTGTACAAGTGAAAATCGTGTTGTCTGTTCTATAAGACATACTATTCGTCATCAATTTCTTGGTAGTTATTTTATTCAGTTTTATAAGCTAAACTAAAATTAGTTGGTGTCTTGGACTGGTTTAACTGCACCAGATAACGTGATTTACATAGAAAGCCGAATATTGTATCCCATCGCATCAAAATTCTAGGTCTACCTCTATTATGCCAAAAAGTAAAATTAAGGTTAAGTGGATCAACTCAAACTCACTTAACAATCTAAATAATATGTTTAAATTTTGGGATTTTTTCTTTCCTATATCATATAGGAAACCTTATTACTAAATATGTTCATTATTTGTTAATTATCCGGATTGTTAATACTATTTCTACAAATTAAATACAAATCGTTAATTACCATATTTAATGGCAGAAAATTGCCCTTTTTCTGGGGCGAAAATCTTGCCATAAAATCTTCCACGTGATATTGTCGACATTAATTTTCAAACTAGTAACGGAATGCAATCCTTAATGAGCGAAAATTACTCAGAAAACTACAATTCAAAAATTCAAATAGAACAAAAGTGATCGATCAGCATCAACTATACAAACTACGTCTTTCACAGACTGAATTCAAAATTGTAGAATTAAAACATTCATACGAAATTCATCATCAATTTCCAGAAATTATATTTCGACAAATCTGTATTCGTTTTTCTCAAAAAATTTCGAAGATAAATCTGTTGTACTTCTTTTCTTCAGGAAAGCATGGCCAAAATACCAATAATGCTGCAATTGAATGGGACTTGGGATCACTATGGAAGGTTTAGAGATTTTGAAGTTGACGGAATTGTCGTAGATGATAATGCAAACTACAGTTTACGATTTCTGCGATTGCAGAACAACTGTCGATTGATACTTCAGATAAAATTGTTGAAATCAAATACCTAGTGAACGACTATTGCCCTCCGATGGAGATAAGGAATGACATGGGTGTTCATGTATATATGGAGACCAAAAGGGAGCATAGAAGCTTAGGTTCATATCCGTTATGTATTAGTGTACGTGATTTCAATATGGAATTGGCTATCACCATGGATAACACGAGTACAGGTTTGTGAATTTTAAAACTGTCTATATATAATGTTTTAATGCATTTTCTACAATTAAACTACATATGACTACAATTAAACTACAAACCTGGGTTTTCATAATTATCATTAAACTCAGTACAATTGTATGACAAAATAAACTAGAACCTATGCTATCAAATATTTATGTGTCATAAACTACAATGACGTATATGTGAGCGCGTGATTTTTACTCACCATCTCATCCTATAAAAATCTCAATAAATCAATTGATTTCATGAATTTTTGTTGATTTTTATTGATTAATTGTGAATTATCTGCATCGATTAACTGCGAATTATTTGCGTTTGCATATCCATAATTCATCTTTTTTAAATTATTAAAATTGCATCATGAAATCGCGAATTTATCATTTGTAATTAATTGGATAACGAACGAATGACGATTGGTTGATGTAATGTAGTCTTGATAACTAATTACTCAAATTAATCATTTTACCCAACAAATTGTGGATTTAAGTAGGAGTATTAAATTAACTATTTTATTCTTAATTAGTCTATAATTAAACAAAAATGAGATCAATTTAATTTTTTTTTTTGAATTTAATTAGATTTGATTTTAATTAGATTAATTGAGTTTAGTTTAGGCCTAGAATAGTAAAATCGGACCTGGGCTAGATTTACCCAGGCCCAAAGCTCAATTCCTCAACACTCAAATGACCCAAGCCCAAATCCGCACCCGGCCTGGCCTGCCCCACTGTCCAAAACGACCCCGTTTTACCCCCTCTTATCCCTAGCCGTTGGATCTCACTGATCCAACGGACCTAAACCCCACAACCCAATAATATTTAATTGTTCCTTAAGTCCTACCCCCCCCCCCCCCCCCCATTTAGTTAGAAGTCTAATACCCTACCCCTTTTCTATTATTCCTTGTGTTTTCTGATTAATAACACAAAATAAACCGTTCGATTTAATTGCTGTTTTTTTTTCTTTTGTTATTTTATCACTGTTTCTTTTCATTTATTTGTTCATGATTGATTAAGTCGAAATCTCTAGAATATATTCTTCCTAGTTTAGACTGTTTCATGTGCATATGTTATTCCTTGATCCGTTTTAA